>BGPR01041254.1:0-13682 GCA_013235015.1 Araneus ventricosus | reverse complement strand
TACATTCCATAATGTTCGGGATTCTCTTTCATAGCTCATGATCTAAACCAGGGATGGGAAACCTGCAGCTTTAAGGGAGCATGTGGCCTTCTGAGTTTCTTATGAGGCCTTACCAGTTATTTACAATTTGCATCGACATATACAATTATCTGTGATTTAATAATAATTACAGATTAATAACCCTTAAGATCTTGCTTGTGTGGTCTTAAGTGCAACTATCGAAATCTGATGAGGTATTTCAGTGCAAAGAGGTTCTCTACCCCTGGTCTGAACATTGAATGACACCTCTGACCTCTTTATTTTTCTAATATTTACCTAGGATTATTAATAAAATGTATGTTATTCATTATCCACTTTATGGTGTTCTTTACTCTATTATACAGTAATCGAAAAAAAGGATCCACCCTGCATTATTTTACCGTCTTTCATCGCATATTGAGACGAAAGGTACCGATTACTTGGAAAAAACGTCTAGTAAAAGGTCCCACACCTAAAAATTTCTTAAGGGGTCATAATTGCACTAACTTCAAACTTCCGAAAGACAACACATATTTTTGTTGATTTCAAAACTCCATCAAAATTTATGCTACGATACCAAACTTGATCTTTCTAGCTGTATTCGTATAGAAATTATAATCAAATGAAATTTTGTGTCTCTAATGTTAAAGTAAAATGTTGAATTTTTATTGTATATCTTGAGAAATAATATAGTTATTGATGTATAATTTTTTTGTAATAGTATGAAGTATTCTACATTTTCTGCGCTTATAATTTTGATTTTACAATAATTTTGAATGCATAGAATATTTTATCAAATTTGATGCTTAAATATTTTTGAATAGTAACAATTAAAAATTTAACCGTAATCGATGTAGAAGGCTAGTTTATAAGCCTATACAAGATTTCAGCTTACTCGTAATAATAGTTTTAAAGTAGCATTAAATTTTCTATCGTCACTGAAACGATGCACTAAGGTTGCATTATATCATTCGAAACGTTTCCATTATCAAATATAATGATCACACCACTTTTGTTATAAAATTTAAACATGATGTAACTATTTAAATACATAAATTTAATGATATAAATAAAAGTGGTAAATTTTACTGAAATTGTTAATATACGGGGAATTACATAATACCAATAACCTATCGACTTACAAAGAAAACCCAGACAATAAATGGAAAAAGAGAAAGTCAGAATAAATCTCAAACAGTTATTTATTTTAATACACATACTAATATTTCATTAGAACAACGAATATTCTCTTTTATTCGATTACTTACAAAGATGAAAAAAAGCCTTTGTAAACACTTATGCATTGTTAAAATTTTAACCCTTTGTGATGAAAATTTATTCAAGCGAAAGTAAAAATTATACAAAACTTACAGAGTTATTCGATATCGTAATTTTTGCAGGAAAAAATAGAACTTTTGGGGGCAAAGTTGTGTTCTACAAAACTTTCTTACTCATCAAGTTTTATTTATTGTGAAATGTGGATCATTACTTTGAAATAGAATGCACTGGATTACCACATCCGATTCAAGAAGATTTCTGATAAAATTGGGTGGTGCCCCGTTGTGGTTTTAATACGAGGAAGTCACATCGATGGAGAAAGCTACCAGTCCTCTAAAAGCTGTGACAACGTGTGCTCCAGAAAGAACAACTTTGTCTATGTTTTGACTGGCTGAACTTTGTAATTTGGTATTTTGTAATTAAGTAATTGCAAAGGATTATTCTGATGTTATTAAAATCCACCCCTGTTTTTGAGCGTAATATGTGCAAGATATGGTGTAATAAGGGTTAGCATCTAAAACTATTTTTATGTTTCTAAAATCCAACCAGGTCTCCTTGTTCTTGAGGACGGGGGGGGTGTCCCTTTCTTGATGTCGGGAGTGTTTTTTTTTATATTCCCCACCAGTGAGGGATTGGCCAGGTTATGATCTTGCCCAATGGCAAGTGGGGCCCCCTTGTCCAGAAAAGAATCTTTACGCACAAGATATGTGTGTGAGAGAGGAAATAGAGAGAGAGGTAGAAGAACTTGTGCAAGTAAGTTTCCTGAGCCTTTTCTAAACCAAAGAAACAAATGTAAAAATAGTTTATGTTACAAACATAATACTTCTTCTGTGCAAAGTCGGGGAAGCAGTGAGCACCCAGATTTTTATTGCTTTCGTAGGCCCTGACACTGCATAAATATGGCAGTCTCAGGCAAAGCGTAGCTAAAGCAAGAACTTCCACAGATGATTACTGCTTTTTTTTCTTGCTGCTGTATTTTACTCTCGTAAAGCTTATGGATCAATTTCGTAATAAGTGAATTTACTATGTTCTACAGTAAAAGAAAAAAAATTCTTCTTCAGCAACTAAAATGCTTACAAAGGAATAAAAAAGTCAAGTAATTAAGCAATCAAAGGCACATCTCTGAAAAGGGGGAACTCACACACTCAGGCCTTTTCCTTAGATTTACGTGTTTGGAGAGCTTATTTTATTATGATTAAATTGGTCTAGATAGGGTAAAGCAGTGGCTTGTCTCACTAGTTCTATAGTTTTTGATGGTATGTACAAAGATATACTATTATATAGCATATCTGTGCACCCCAACCCCTTTAATTTCAGAACGACGAAGACTAGCATCATAAAAGTGGTGTCTAGGTTATAGTAAAGTAACTGTGTTTTATGCGGTGAGACCACTTAAGCGGTATTGAGCGGTGGAATTCGTAGTTAGTACTTTTATTTCAAAAACTATAACAGATCCTGAAAAAAAGGCCTTGAGTACATTATTGCCTAGATTAGAAGACATAAAATGGGCATTTGCTTATCCGCAATTTCCAAAACTGGGTTGTCACGAAAGGCGGAAGAATGGAGCACTTTCCTTATCCTTTCAGCTACAAAGTACACGTGGAATAGAATAACAGATTAAAACACAGGCCTCATCACCGTGTTATTGAAAATTCCGCATCAAACATGAACCGATGAGAGACATTGATGTCGAACTTCAACAGCACATTTAGAAATTCCTTTTACCTTCTAATGGGTGCTCTGATTGCATGTCATTATGAAGAAGGCATGCCTCATCTATCCATATTATGTCCGGAAGGAACGTTCACTAGACCGCTAAGGGACGCATGATAAAGCTGCACCTTGAGTCAGCTCTCTCAGCATCCCCTTCCAGTAGTGCTTTAGCAACGAATTGTCCCAACTTGGCCTTTGAAAGGCATAGTCTATTCGTGACGTCACAGATTTAGAAATTGCGGAGAAACAACTCCGTGTTTTATGCATTCCATCCTTAATATTAATGAGTTCAAGTAATTCCTTTGTATCAAACAGATGACGCCTCTACAACTTAGTAGCGTACTTTTTCCTGTATCTGTTACCTTTCTGAGGATAAGAGCCTAACTCCGAATTTACCGCTAGATGACGCAGAAAGTTTACTTATCATGTAATTCATAGCCACTTTACTATAACTGGGAAAAAAGTTTGTGAAAACAGTTTATTACTAATGAACTAGCTTATTAGTTGATGAGTAAAAAGCAGTTTTCGAATGCTCTTTAACGGAACATACTAAAATCATCAGACAACATTAAATCATCAAAAGGCATTTTTCGAAACAAGTATACAGTACCACTTTAAAAAATTTAGTTATTTGTATATAAATTTTAAAAACGGTAGTAAATGTCACAGAGAAAAAGAATCAGAGGTCTCACTCCGCAATTTGATCAGCGCCCCCACTCGCCATCCAAGGGAACTAGCCACATCGATACCCGCCGCCGTTTCAAACGGAACTCCAAGGTCGCCGCCATGTTTGCTGTGTTGTGTTCGATGTAGATCTTATGAACAAGTAAGTTTAATACATGTTTCCTAACTTACAATCAAAGTCGATTTAGGTTAATCAAACATTTGTAACATTTAGTTTCACTTTTATAAATAAAATAATGAAGTTTATTTTTTGGTGCAATATCCGTTGTCTAAAACTTCTCATCCTAATGGAATGAGAACTGTTGACGCAATATGCAATATAGGAAAAATGTATGCATTCCTGTATTTTTATAGATTTATATTGCTTCTTATTAATTTGACCTGGGAATAAAAACAACCTTAATAACTATCAATCCTTTTTTGACTATTGCTGTGAAAATATTTATTGTTGACTTTTATAATAATTTCCACGAGCTATAATTCTTTTATCAGTCAAGTTGAAATAATATATGAGCTTCTATGTTAATATAAATACAGCAGTTTATTACAAATTATGTACTTAATAATACATTCATAACTATATTGTAGAAATTAAGATAAAGTTTTCTAGCATCTTCAGATTATTTTGATTCTCAGTTTTGTGTTATGGAATTTTACAGCATGAAAATTGTTATTCTTTGTCCTGAACGTTAAAGTAATTTTGGGTTGTGTGTTAAGTATTCTTAGTTATATCTTACACAAATCTTTCTAATTTAAAAACGATCTGTTGTGAAATGCTATTAGATGTAAGAGCTGACTAAGAATATCTGTAGTCTAGTTAATGTTACACTATTTTATTATTACAATGTTATAGAGTAGATGCTTCAGTTTTGGCCACATTAAGAGAAAATTTGAATTTTCACAGTGGATGACTGGCTAAAGCTTTTTAAGTCATACTTACAATGTTCTTTAGTAAATTTTCTTGCCTTTGTGTTAATTATAAAATCTTTCTCTGGAAAAATTTATATTTTGAGTTATGAATAAATAAATAATGTATCCCAATTGTTAATATAAGTTGTCCCATAAATAATTTATCCCAATTTGTACCAGTTTTGGCCACCTTGCACCTGTTTTGGCCACATTAATATCATACTATATAACATGAAACAATGAATATTAAGCAAAAATAAAGCATTATTATGCAGTATGTATTTTATTACATTATTTTCATATTTTACAAACCACTTTTTTATTGAATTTGTAGAAAAGTAAAATAAAATGTACATTAGTTGATTTTAGCTGTAAGTTTGAGTTAAAGAGGCAGGAAGCAGAAAAAAAACATTTAACTTGGTTGGTAATATACATGTTGTATAATACTTGCATAAAAATTTGTTTGTTTTTTTTAAGGGGGGAGGGGTAAATTTTTATGCAAATACTTAAAGCATGCTTTTAGAAAATTTTAAAAAATGAAGTTTCATCAGTATCAGTATTGCACACCTGTTTGGGATTATCTAAAACACTCGTTTCTTCACCTAAGAGCTCTTCGACTCCTTAAACCAAGTTTGGCTTTTGTCATCTATGATATTTGCCTGTGTTTTATTAAAAATCTCTGCCTTATAACTAATTCTAGGATGCTATTATATAAAAGGATTATATCACTTTCTGCCTGGCCTTCCATTTTGAAACTGACATTCTATTTTACTGGCCTGAATATCTTTTGAATAGATCAAGAAGTTTGTCTTTGACAATTGAAAATCCCATTCTTGCAATTCCCAGAATCTATTCTTCCTACTGATTTTTTACCTCAATTCTTTAATACTGCATCAGAATTACCATGCCCACCATAGCCGGAAAATGATGCCCTTCCCTGTAATTATGCGATGCAAAGTGGAATTAGGCATTCCATAAACTTTGCTAATCTTTACTGCAGGCTTTCCATTTTGATTGTCTTTAATTGCATTTAAAACTTTAATTGGAGAGTAGCAAAATCTTTTGATGGAAATATCACCTGACTTCTTCTATTTAAATTGGAATTTTTGCCACATAAAATCTAAACAAAACTAAATTAGTTACTTTTATTTTATCCTGATATTTTTAAAAGTATTTTATGAGTAAAAACATAATAACAAACCATGTGGCCAAAAGTGGAACAAGTGTTGTACCCCTTTTGGCCACATGCATGGCCAAAAGCGGTACAACACTTGTATTATATATTATTACAATGTTACATCAATTTATTTGCTGCTATAAGTATGTATATATTATAAATAAATCAGTACCTTTATATAACATCTTCTATTTGCAAATTTAAATTCCATTTTAAGAAGATATTTCTTATTAATTTTTATTAATAATGTAGAGATTTTCCAGATGAAAATTTCATACTCTTTTGTATAAATAAAATATAGAAAGCTTTTCTGATAAGCATCTTAGCTAATATTTTATTTAGAATATCAAAATATTTTGATCTATTTTAATCATCACAACTTGACACAAGAAAGTTAATTTTATTGTTAATGACTTAGAATTCTAATTATTAGTCTTGGTTAGAGACCCTGTTAAGTGAATATTTTATTCATAATAATGCATGATAATTGAGTAGTGTTTTTTATATAAAGAAATTTATGTTAAAATGGAATTCTAGTGGAATTTTATTTGTCCTTTCAGGCAGTTCGAGATTTTTGTAGCTGCAGATTCTACAGGATGACGAAGTTGGACAGGAGTTTTAAGTCCTGGTAGGAGCCACTCTAGAAAAGAAGGGCCATTCTATTATGTCCCCCTCCAGGTATTGATTGGGGCCGCAGTGGCCTAGTGGCAAGGTCTCGACCTCGGGACCGGAGGGTCGCAGGCCCAAAACCCGATTCCATCGAAGATTTGCCGTGTATGGGGCCTGTTGCACGCTAAATCATACGCAATGTCCAAACTCCCTCCCGTTGGTGTTGCGCTGAAGTTTTGAGAGGGGGTACCAGCTCAGGTGTCGGCCTCGTTATCTGACTGCGGTTCAAAATTACGAGGTCCATCCCTAAATAGCCCTCCTGTTGCTTCAAAACGGGATGTTAATATAATCTAACCTAATCCAGCTATTGATCTTTTTAAAAAATTACACTGTCTTATATTGAGTATTTTTATACTCTATATAACAAATAAATCTGGCTTCTAGGCAGTGTTTGTTAGAAATGTTATGTATTAACAATGTTGTGTACTTTATTATGCTTGTTCAATAAAATTGTGACATTATATTTTGGGGTTTTTTTTTTTGCATTTTGTATTATAACATCTTGTTAATCTTGTTACAAAAATCAATGAATGTATATAATTTGTTTTCTGGGTTGAAAAAATTAATGTGTATTGTTGAAAAAATAATTTGTTGAAGTTTAATATATTCTAAAAGAGATGGTATAATATTAACTTAATCAAAAAATTTAATATCCTGCAGAGTTTTTTAAACAATTGAATTTTCTTTATGAAAATAACATTCTATTAGTTCTTAAATTTTGGAACAAGAATGAATGTGTATTTATTAAAAATTAATTTATTGTTGAATTTTTAAAGTATTCTGAAAGTATAATATTAATTAAAACAACAAATTTAGTTTCCTGTAGAGTTTAAGGAAACCACAAGAGAATTTTCTTTATGGAAATTACATTTTATCAATATTCGTATCTTGGAAAAATTAATGTGAATTTCTTAAAAAGTAATTTTTCATTGAAGTTTTAACATGTTCCAAAAGAGATGGTATAATATTAACTAAATTAATAAAAATTAATTTCCTGTTGGTTTAAAAATATTTTATGATCTGAAAGAATTTTTCTTGAAAAAGAATAAATGAAATTATTAATATGAAAAATAGTTTATCTTAAATTATTTATCCACTGGTTTTTATTGATTGCTACACTTCAAATAGGCAATTCAACTTTTTTTTAATGTTTTGAATGATGTTTAATATTTACTTTTAATTTCTGTATTAAAGAAAAGGCTAATTTAATGAGAATAAAAAAACGTTTTATGATTAGAATATTTATATAAACAATAATAAACGGCATTATTATTAAAACAATGTCAAATTAACTATATATATATATAAAATAAGCTATTCTTAAATTTAATAATCGTTGAAAAACGAGTTAAATATCGTATAAATGTCTGTTTATTGTTTACATCGTTGTCATGACGAAAGGGAATGGTTTTGTTTACAATCGCGTCGCAGTGACGTCACGCTGACGTATTCTTGTTAATTCCCTAGTCAGCCACAGATGGCATACTGTCTATGTGAGGTGTAATGTTAAAAAAAGTTGCCATTAAGGTCTATGGGAGTGAGACCTCTGATTCTTTTTCTCTGTGGTAAATGTGTGTTAACAATAGAAAATATGCTATTTCATAATTGATTTGATCAATGTGTCGAGTCAAGTATATGGAGAAGTGTTCAATTGCATTACCGCATGCATAGCATTTCATATGCACCAAATGAGCAGAAAAGCAATTTCAATTTTATTACAAAGATCACAGCGCCGTTCGGTGGGGAGTATGGAAGGTCAGTACAAAAATTGCCTTCTCGGAACGCAACCATAATCTCCATTTCTGTTCATGACTGTAATTTATTATTCTGTGCCATCGATTGCTGAGGTCAGCCAAATACTTGGGTGATTCACAGATTATTATAATTTCTTCCAGATGAAAACAGGAAATTTCACAAACCATAATTTAACATCACCCGACTTTGCAAAGATGGTATGAAGAGATGTGGCATACTTTTGGGGTAAATATATGCATACAGTGACAGCGACTGGGGGATAAAAGTGGGGGAGGCAAAAAAATTAGATACGCCTAAAAGTACCGGGCACTATAAGGGGTAAGAAACAAAATTTAAAAATTTAGTTGCAAAATTAGCTAGCTTTCTTGAAAATTATTTATTAACATAGGACTGCGTTCCTCCATTGGAGTCTCAGGAAGGAATTTGATTCGCACGCCAAAACGACATCCGGTCACAATGTTGTTTACGACCCGGATGAGAAATAAAGCTTCCCTGGGAAGAACCTAGGAACTCCTACTCCTGTTCAACTCCATCCACCGCGCCAGGGGAGCATTTCCCTACCTATCCCTCCAATCTGATTTCGAATCGTCAACATTTGCCATACTTTCCTAGAAGTTTGCAAACCTGGTGCTGAGGAAAGTAGTTGATTGAGCAATGGACGAGGAAAGATTTAATTCTTCACAGCTAACAAACATCTTGGATACAGTTTTCAAGAGTGAACTCGAAATCAACAAAATGGCTGTGGCTTCCTGATTGAATGAATCTATACATCTGTGGCCTCTGAATTTCGCTGATTACACAAAATGAATGTAGTTAATTAAGTATAAAGTAAAGATAAAACTAAGATTCATTCAAAGAAATTCTCTGAATTGAAGAAAAATCAAATTCGTTTTTCCTTGATAATTTTAAAAAAATTATAAATAAGATATTTTATTGTTTTTCTATACCAAGTTTATCAAATATTTATGCATTGTAAGCATATATTTCCTGCCATGCATGAAACACAGGCATTGTGTAAAAAGCTTATCATGGGAAAAATATCAGTTTAATTTAGTTATATTAACGTCCAGTTTTCGCAGGAACACGAGGGCTATTCGGGGCGGAACTCGTAATTTTGAACTGCAATCAGGTGCTGAAGAAAACATCTGAGCTGGCATCCCCTCTCCAAACTTCAGCACCACAACAGCTGGAGGACGCTTGACTCCTACATATGATTTAACGTGCATGCACGGCGGATCTTCCGTGGAAGCGGGTTTCGAACCTGGAACCCACCGGCCCCGATACCGAGAATTTTTACCACTAGGCCATTGCGGACGTGGGAAATTATAAGAAAATATTTTTTTCTTTTTCTTACAAATTCACATACGTAAAATAGTTCTAAAGGTTTTTGTAATGTTTTGTGAGATATTTCAGCCCATTTAATTTCGACTTTTTGATAAGGTTTTGATTCTTTCCAACTTAAATATACGGCTACGTTGTAGTGTAAAATAAAGATAAAACTAAGGTTCATTAAAAAGAAATTCTGTAAATTTAAAAAAAAGCAAATTCTTTTTTTCTCTACAAATCTTTAAAAAATTAATAAATACGATATTTTAGATTTTTTGAATGCCAAATTTATAAAATATTTATGCATTATAAACGTATGTTACCTGCCATGTATGAAACACATGCATTGTGCAGAAAGCTAGTCTTGGTAAAAAATATTGGAATTGCATGAGAAAATATTTCTTCTTTTTCTTCCAAATTCACGTACGTAAAGCAGCTCTAAAAATTTTCTAATGTTTTATGAGATATTTCAGCCCATTTAATTGCGACCTTTTGATAATGCGATTATTTTTTCCAATTTAAATATACAATTGTCCATGAAACCCAGCCTTAAAAGTTGAATATGACAAACATGTTTAGATAATGTTAACTGTTAATAGAGAGATTTTATTCGTCAGTTCTTTAACTGTCTATGAACTTAATTTTATAAATTACCTAACGCATGAAAATGGGAAGATTTCCCCCCTCCCACTGCAACTTACATTTCTTAGAGCTGATCCAACCATTCCGGTCCACTTTTGGTCTGGGCCCAACACTCCATACGCACGAATCATCTTCAGTTCGTAACTGTGGGGAGAAATAAAATTGCATAAAATTACTCAGACGATAAACAAAAGAAATTCACATCTTAAAAAAATGAAATGGAGAGAAGCAGATTGTAGGTTATAATATGAATTTTTTGGTGGCGAAATTTATTAATATGTGGATCATTTATATCTGATAATTTTAAAAATACATTTTTAATGATATAATTTGTAAATTGCGCGTAAATCACTTCCTTTTAGAAATTTTTTAGTGTTCTTCCAGAATTTTGTTATGTGTTCAGGTAACTGTTCGTCGTCTGCATTCTTTTTCGTGATGTGTTGAATGTTTTAGATATGTTGACTTCATGTTAAAATAAATGTTTTCTTTTTTATAAAACTCAACGAGATATTTATTGAACCCCTGTTGAAATACGAGGAAATTAGAGAATACGCCTACCATAAATTGAAATCACTGATTGAGTATTGAAGATGTGAGTGAAATTTGTTTTTGTAAGTTATCATCAATTGGCAGGTATCAAAAATCATCCTCTTTTTCAATTGTGTCTTTCCTGTTTCTGAATATAAAATTAATCTAAAGTAAATACTTTCTTGATGCTTTTTTACTTACCAATATTTATTTATTTATATTTTTTACTCTACCACGTGGGGAGGCATCACGGGTACGTGAATAAGAAGTCGCCGAAGAAAGGATAAGAAATTGGGGTCTCGCTTCCCTATTGGGCAATGTAATAATGCGGGGTTGAGTTACCTCCAGTCCAGTGACAGATTGTTTCTCCCGCGGGATGGATTGAATCGTGGCCGCTGATGGAGGAGGAGATTAGGACTCCACCCTCAATTTCCGATTAACGTTTTGACGATTATCATTAAACATTCCCCGAATGCTACAGTAGGGCGGCTAACTCCTTTGTAATTACAATTTTTTATTAACTGTACTGTTCTTAATATTCTTCTTTTTTCATTACAATGAACATTACATAAAATAACAAAATAAAGTATCTGGCACCCCAACAGCGGAAGGACGTTTGACCCACGACGTGCACTAGGGAAACATATACGGTGTATCTTCAGTGGAATCGGTTTTCGATCCTGGAACCCTTCGAAACCCAGGCTTTAACCACTAGGATACCATTGTCTTATTAAGAAATCTGGAATCAAAGCAGATGAATTCGTGCATTTGTGTCTGCCTGTTGGAGTTCTGCAGCAACCATTACGAACCAGCGTCTGAAACTGAAATTTTAATATTTCTCATGTTTTCATAACTTTTCAGCGAAATTCGCTGAAATTACACCAAAATTTGGTGTAATTTCACTGTATGAGAAATAAGTGGATAAAATTCCAGCCTTAATTTTAAAAGAAAGCTAGCAGATTATAAAACTTTTATAGTCAAGTTTTTTTTTTATTTTCTCGATAAAGATAGAGTATTTATATACGAAATCGAGAATTAAAGAAACATATGGGAGTGGAGGTAACCGAGATCCAATGATATTTCTATTTCGAGGAAAAATTCAGTAGAGTTTGTGTTCATAAATGTTTTTAGTACTTAACAGCTATATTCGAAATTTTCTTAGAAAATTAATTCCATGTCTTGAAATGCCTTTCTGTGCTAGCAGCTATTTGTATTTCAAAATAAGTCTCACGTGAAATCAAAAGTTTGACTTTCATCTTGAGTTTGTTTTGAATAGTGTTCCTTAAACATCGACAGACTATCGATACTATCGACACCAAGTCGATAGCATTGGGTTTTTGGAACTATCGACTAAAACAATCGATAGTACCGACTCTCTCAAAACTATCGATAGTATTGATAGCTGTCTCCCGGACAATACTATCTATAGGCGCATTTCAAATCGAGAGTTTTAAAACTATCGACTGAAACTATCGATAGTTTCTAAACTATCGACTGGAAGAACACCTATCGATAATATTGCCGGGAAGAAAACTATCGATAGCTTGAAAAACCTATCGACTGCACTACCGATAGTTGAACTATCGATAGTTTTCTAGTAGATAGAACTCTAGTTTTGTAGGAAAACAATGCATGCAAGAAAAATGGTAGCAGATTAGAGATCCAAATGTGAGGAAGAAAATATTAAATGTTAGTGGTGATATGTGCTTTCAGTAAAATCTGACATTTCTTCCTTTCCTCTGTGGCAAAAATTATCTTATCGGCACGCGTCAGTCTTTGAGTTAGATTTGTCTCTTCGACTCAGGATATTGGTCATCCAGCCCTCTACAGCGAAAAGCAACTCCAGTTGACAGTTCGTCGAAAGTTTAAAGCTTTTGAATAGAAAGAGAATCAAGTAATACGGCCTACGCGGCTAAGAATCATAGAAAGTCTTCCATAAAATTAACAACTTTTGTTTCAAATATAGAGTTTTAATACACAGAATATAAAAAAAAAATATTTGCGATTTAAACCAAATTATATTCAAATGTGCCAATTTCTTTTAAATGCATTAGAATCTTATTCTCGACTATTTATTTGTGAGCAGTGATACACCTCGTAAATTTCACCGGACTGTCAACTTAATTTGTCACTGACTGTATAGATATCTAGGTTTTTTAGATCTACAAAATTTGATTATTCCACATAGAAGCACTTAGATATTACTATCTTACAATCAGCTGCTCAAAAGACAGTTAATTTCTTTAGCTGGTGTCAATAATTCATTGCTTCTTAGGGGAGAAAAATGGGTTTACTGTGAAGATTCCTTTTTCATCACCGGTTAAATCTTACCTAAGTGATTCTAGAATAAGCAAATGAATATGCATTTGGGATCTTAAGTCAAGTGACAATGAAAAACACTTGTTGAAAACTCAGATAAGCAATAAAAGAATGTGGCCATTCTTACTCAAAGAGCCTCGACTGTTTCATCCCTTTGTAGAGCTCGATGAGTGCACCTCTGCCTGAATCCAGGCTGTTGTTGGCATCAAACTGTATCCACGGAGCCCACTGAAAAGCACATAAAGTCATTATAAAAATATAAAAGGACTCTTGCGAGTTAAGTGTGTTTGGTTAATCGAAGAAGCATTTAGGCGCCTTAGCTGAAGTGCTTCAAATGCAAACTTTCCATCAATGCTATTTGATACCTCAATATTTGTTTCTATAAATAAGCTTATTTGACTTCTTGTTGTTCTTTTCTTTTAATCGTGATTTTGCAGTACTTACAGTTTGTTTGTTTAATCGAAGACTAGTTTATGTCTCTTTCTACACGTTTCCCTGTTTGGTTTCGTTCACCCAGTCTAAGCCTTAATTCTTATTTTCGGACTTTTCAACTTATCTAATAAAATTTGATTCTGTATATGCAGTATCAAATATGCATAGCTCTGTTGAAAAACCAGATCAACCAATAGGACAAATAATGAAATCAAGGAAGCCAAAAAATTTA
>BGPR01041253.1:0-13683 GCA_013235015.1 Araneus ventricosus | reverse complement strand
CTTCTATCTTATTTGCTCCTATAGATGGCGGCACGTGACTACCCATATTCTGAAATGAACAAAGTAAAGAGCCAGAAAATTATTTTATGATTTTTTTTTGTTGTTTATAATTTCAAAACAACAAAAATCAATAACTTTGATGACAAAGCGTCAATAGTTGGCAGCACGGAGGAATCAAATCAATATTAAGTTATTAATTAATATTTTTTAACAAATTATGTTTGTAATTTCAATGGTAGAAATGGATTCCTTGGATTATTGCCTTCCTTTGGTACTTTCTGCTTGTTCCAGATTCAGTGGTTCGTGAGAAGATTTCAACATAGATAGATACGTTTGTTTGCGTTGTATTTAATAGGATATATTTGAAATACCTATGCAATAAATGTAATAACTTATGAAGAAAAATTAACTATCTCGGCGGTTTTAAAAAAACGTCCGTTCAACTGATAATCTATTTAATTGAAAATATTTCAGACGATAAAAGGATTTTGTATTGTAATTCACTATACAAAAGTAGTCTTTACATAAAAAATAATGGACATGTGAAAGTATTTAATCCCGAGAATGCGGGCATAACAGCTAGTATCTTTTTTAAAATTCGTTCGGTTTTATTTGATATTCCATTAAAAATAATTTTTGAATGGGTCATCACAATCACGTGAGAGATGAAAATGGCCAAATCAGCGTAAGTCATCTGGACTAATCCGCACAGCTTTGCCATGAGTCTACGTTCTAATGGTCTAATGTTTTTTGTGATTAATGTTTGTTTATTTGTTAACTTTAATTCGAATTAAAATTTTTATTGATGATTTTTGGTACTACTTACGTACTTTTATCTATTATCATTAACGTATTGATACTTTTTGTGTGTGTTTTTCTTATCTTTTTCTAGAAAATATTTTTTCGTTACCTTTATTTTAAAGGAGAAAAGTTTGAAAATTGATAGTGATAGCAATATAGATTTACATATGATTAACATATTTTGAATAGTAATGATACTTCAGCTAACCTGTAATCATTTATCAAGTTCATCATCTGAATCAACCTTCATCATCAAAGGCTGTAAACAGCAACTTAAAAATATATTGCTAAAAATAAAAAATTGATATCAGAATGCGAAATTTAATTTATAATTCGATTGGTTTTATAAACATTTGACAAGAATGACTTAAATATATTCTTCAGCATTATGTATATGTGTCATTCTGAAAGTAATTTTATGCAGTATCTGATAATTTTTTATTTAAAGACTTATCATTTATAAAATTCTATTTAATAACTGATTAAAAATACTTCTGGTAGCTTCTAGGATTGACCTATGTTTCTTTTAAGAAAAAAAAAGTTGATTCCATTTGGGTTTGACATACAAGCTTCGCATTCATGGCATAGAATAGTTTTGTTAATTACATATGGATAAAAGTACAACATTGCTTAACCTCTAGAATTCTGGATAGGATATGTTAGAACTTCCATTCTCTTATGTATTTGCAATTTACACCATATATGGTGTATGTACTGATTTCTCCACTTTGATAGCTATGTTTTTTTTGATAAAATGAAAATAAAAATATAAAAATTTAATTGTTTTTTTAATGGCACTCTATAAGTTATTATTGGTTACATTTACTATTTATGTTAGATAACAAAATAAAAAAATATTAAGAAATCTGTTAGATCTATTGAAGAAGGTGCTTTACATTTCTGTTAAGTGCAAAATACTTAAAACTTCAAAACGCTGTGTCTCTTATTGCCATCTTTCAATATTACTTAATTTTTAATTGCCTTATTTGATATAAACAGTATTATAGAATACCTGTAATACGTAACTATAAATTATTCGTTTACAACAGAAAAAAAGTCAAGTAAAAAATAATTAGAAGATAGAAATATCAAGGAAACTCAAATAAAATTCAAAAACAATTTATTTGAAAGTAAACATAATTTTTTTTAAAAAAGAACCCAAAAAAATTTTAGAGTTATTTTGTCTTAAGCAAAATTTAAATTTAAAGAGAAATATTCAGGGAGAATGATCATGAAACCTGGGATATTAATGAAACACAAATAAATGTACAAGTAACTTAAAAAGTACTGAAGATTTACTACAACTTTAGTGTGAAGGGCAGAATTCCAGGTTTTACACCAAACAATGCAACTACATTCATCAAATCAAAACGTGAAAAAAAGTAATTTCATTCGAGTGTGCATATGTCCCCCTGTAGAACCTAATGGTTCAATTACGGTGTTCTTGGATTTCCATTTATTTATTTAACAGAAGCAGGTATTTCTTTTTAGAGAGCATACGAGTTTGGATTTATTAATATCGGAAAAAAATTGTTTTCTTCCCATTTTGTATTAAGGTTCGTAACGTTTGTTGGGGCAAGTAAGTGAAAGTTTTTGTTTAAAAAGGCAGAGGCGGGTTATATGAAAATATATGGATCCCGAGGCCTCATATGACCTCACTCCTCTCCGACCATGAATATCCTATTATTCGAGATGTACCAAGCAACGCCGGGCTATACAGCTAGTTTTGTTCATAAATCTTGCAGTGAAAGAAAGATTTTAACGTATGCTTTGGGACAATTAAATAGTAAAAATTTTCATTGTGAAAAAGCGTTAGAATATATATGAAAAAAAAAAAATTCGGCTTGATCCAAAATTCTTCTAATGTGATCTAATAACAGTTCTTGGATTGAACTTCTTGTTTATTGCTAGGTTCTTCACAGTCACTGAAGACGTTTTCAAATGCTCTACTGATTCTGGTTCAAAGTAATTGTAACTTTGCATGCTCTCGAAATTTTTCCTCGTGAACGAGTTAACTTTTCAAATAGTGGTTACCTAGCTTACCAAAATCATAGGATTTCAGATCTCTTGAATAATCATACAGAAGGCGCATAAAAACGTTCCAACAAAACCAACACAACTTTAGATATAACTTAATCCATTGCGAAGTTTAAGATTTCTGCTCACTAATATATAAATAGAATTTTAAGAAATAAATAAAATTTCATATACTATGGATTTTTCATTTAGAATCCTTGACAATTGTCAATGTTAGTATTGTCAATATCGAAAATTTATATATTTCAAATACATATTTAATTCTGAAAATTTTAGAATAACATACCACAATCATAATAATAAAATTACCTGTGGTGTAGAGTTCACAGGAACTTTTTGTGCTTAGTTCGAACAATAAGTTATGTTGTCGTTCTTAAAGTTTTCTGAAGTTAAACATCTGTCTTCAACTGTTCTTGACAGACCTTCTCTGGATTCAATATTTTCTATTTTGATGATTTTTTTCAAAATAGACTGTGAAATAATTTGTTTTTCGGGGATGCAATCCGTGCCTTTATTTTCCTATTAAACATACCTGATTGTCTCTTTTTCTGAGACATTTTAGCGAAATACACAACACTTATAGGTATAACGTTATTCAGAATAAAAATAAAGCGTGACATTTACCAGTTTTTCTTTCAACACAGTGTGCCAAAACGTTTCTTCAAAATAAGAATCCAATGAGAAATGGTGTAGACCAGGGGAAAAAAGTTATATTTTTATAATTTTAATGTTTTTCGGCCCATTATGAAATAAAACTGAAATACAATAGTGTGTTAGGTTGAACGAACCAATAATTTGGATTCTGGGTTACAGTGGGTTCGAATTTTTTTATCCACGCGGGGGCAGTTAAAAAACTTTTTGGGGGAAGTATCTCTCGCAGGTTTATTTCATATTAAAAACGGTTGTTTTTATTTCTGATTTGTTTCTTGACGTTTAAATACTTCCGTGTTCATTGCACCCTCCGTGACTGTTTTATTTTACATGCAACTTTTTCATTCAAAGAAGAAATTTAAATTTCTTAATTTTTTGAAATGCTTCCTAGACATTAGATGTGATGTTATTTTGAAGTTTTATTGTTACAGTTGTTGTATTCAAAGTGATGCATACCGTCCATTTATTACAATTGCATACTTACTTATTTAAAAAGTAATTCAACTTTTTAATTTTAAATATTATCATCATGTTTATTCTAATCGCTTACCTTTATTTTTTCATTGCCTTTATTTGTTAAAACTGTTATACATAAAAAATGAATTATTCACCTTCTTCATCTTCAAAACGGCTTTCTGTTGCTGAACTCATTTTAAGAACCCAATCTCAGTTCGATTTCTTGGATATATTAAGGTTTTTTGGTATCCTGTGAGCTTCAAAGTAGACAAGTTTCGCTGCATTCAAAATAAATATAAATTATGTTATAACTTTATCTTTTGATTAAATCTCAAGTGACGGTCTTCTGAAATATTTCCATATAATGATATTTAACACCCGTATAGTCACTCGTTCAGTTCCGACGTAGGAGATTTGAGAGTGACGTCAAATCCGGTTATTATCCCCACTTTTCGGCTTTTCAGAATGATGTCAACCAGCTCTTCTCTATGCCCGGTCCCGGAGTTGAGCTGCGTTTGCAGTTGAGTTGCGCTTCGAGTTGCGTTTGGATAGGCTGAACTTATTTTCCATAATTTGTGTTCTGATTTAATTAATCCTTTTATTAAAGTTTGGGTTTTTATATAACCTTTTAAGTTGCATCTTGATGAGAATAAAACACTTTCCCTAGATCACAGCTCTCAACTTACAATTTTTACATTATCTGTAACTATGGTTGAATTAATTTGTTAATATTAACGATAATGTAAATAATGTTTGACCATGTAGAGACGATACAAACATTTTGTCCTTAAAAATAAGTTCAAGAATTTCCTTTCTTTTGAATGCAATATGACCAATGCGTTCCTGGTTTCTGGTCATAGGCGAAAATATAAATTACTGTTCGTCTCTCGCAAAAGAGACAGATTCTCGAAAAATGAATCCCATCTGGAAGCCAAAAGTGCAGCGAGCTCTTCTGAAACTAAGCAAGCCCCGAAACGAGGGAAAGAACACCTTTGTTCTTGAGGTCTCCAAAAGAATGGAGTGAAAATCCAGGCTTTTTATCTTCTATCAAGTATATGATATTCATACGTCTCAGAATTATCCTTTATTAATCTTTTCAACTCTTTGTAATTATTATCAAAGGTTCGGCTTCCAATCACAGAAGTCATTGCTTTTACCGGACACATACAAGCCAATTTATTTTTTGGAAAATGCGTCAAACACATCTCATACGTTTCAGCCCCTCTGGTCGGAAATTTCTGCCACGTAAGTCCCGAGGTGCCGCTAGAGCGTTTCCAGGGCAAGGAGGAACACTGGCTGGGCGCAAGGTAAATTGATGCGATTTTCATTTAACACTTAATTTATTTTAAAATGATGGATTTAGTTGCTTACAATTATGAAAAGAAGTTGTTATTTCTTAAGCAAACTATGATTTTTAAAGTATTTGTTCTACGATAACTGGCTTTACAAAACTAATTTCTCTTCTCAAAATACCCAATCAATTCAAAAATACGTCACTTTATATGAAAGGCAATAATATTAATGAATTGTTAAAATAAACATCTGAATAGTTTTACTCGATTCATATCATGCCATAATGTGTGGATACATTTATGAACTTTAAATGAGCATTTTATGCTTTCTTTCCTATAAGTTTCAATTGAACTTTTAAAAAATCCCATTCGGCAAGTTTGGAGGCAAAGGTGTTTCCTTTTATGTTAGTTAAAAGTGTGCACGAAATATTATATTTTATCTATCACATTAAGACAAGCTTGATGAATTGGATAAGAATTGAAAAAGCAAGATTTATGTATTCATTTCACGAGATAATTCAAGTATTAATCAAAGGCTTTAAAAATAAATTATAAAATACTTTATTTTTTACTATTTTAAAGATCACTTAATAGTTGTTCATTTATTTTAAAATGCATCTCGAGGGTACATTATAGTCAGTGTTCAATTTTTTTATACCCCAATATCACTATTTTTCGCTTCCTCTTTTAATTATATGAGTCGATACACCAAAGAATGTCTCAAGAGATTTACTGGTACCAGAATATTAATGTTGATTTAGGAATCATAATCATTTACAAAATGATGAATAAAATTTTTTGAAACTTCCATTGTTTTGTTTTTCTTTAATACCTGGCAAAATATTTAAGAAACAGAAAGAGGGAATTTGAGATTTTAACGTTTCCTCAAAGTTCAGGAGTTTTAAAGTCAAAGAAGCCCAAATTCAATGGAAATTTGCTGAAAATTAAGGTATCAGATGAAGGAAATATATTTTTCAGGAACATATCCCCAAAAAAATTGAGGAAGCAACGCAACTTCAACCAGATTGTGCAGCTAACCGACAATTTCGCCGCGCCTCGTTGGCGACACCAAGCACGCATGCTTCGTCGCAGGTACTGGCACGGCGGCATTCGAGGCCACTTTTCGAAATTCAAGAGGGTCAAATGTATCTTTTCATTCACGGAAACCCTGATAAAGTTTCAGAAAAATTACAGCGGATCGGAAGGCAGTACCCCCGAAAATGGTCAGCGTAAGTTTCGATTACAGGTAATAGGCACAATGGCTGGTTCTGAGGCTTCAGCATTGAAGCAGAAGAGATAACCAGTGCATATAAAAAGGGGAATTACTGAATTTTTTCTTTAGGCATTTTAATGTAAAGGTGGTAAAACAGAGCCCATTCTTTTAATTTTAATTGACAATTACTAAAAGAAGTGTACTGCACAATTTTTTTTATATTTTAGGGCCTTATACAACACTCTATATTATACTTTTTTTGTGCATTTAAAAAAAGATTAAAGCATTATTTTACACTTAAAAAAAGTGTAGTTGCTTGACCAATAAAATACCATGGGTAGTGTACCTTTAGGATGTTATTTCAGACGGGTACCTGAACCGAATAGTTTTAAATTGATAAACATTTATTGCATTTATTTACAGAAAATGTTAATGAGAATTTTACTAATGTCTTAGATTAGATCAATATAAAACATACAGCAACAGTTTGATTCTAAGAGTGGGTTTTAACCAACATTTTCTGTAATACACAAGTCAATTCTTAAATACACTCAGTTGCCTCAGATCCCTCCAGTCAACACGGGAGGGTGAATTACATTACATCATTGTTTCACAACATAAGTGGTAGACCTTCATGGTCGCGCAACTAAGGTAGACTACCTACTTACTTCTATGGAAAATGGCTGTCTACTTCAAATTGAGGTTGCTTCAATATAATTTCTCTAACACATATACAAAGTTGCTATGCCAAACTGTGTTTATGTTAGGTTTGCAAAGTAATGGCAAGGTTAGAACTTATTAACAAAAAAAAATCCAACAGGAAAATTACTTCTTGAGCAATAATTTCCTTTTTCAGATTCATTCATTCTAAATGAGTACCTTGACAAATAAGTCTAGTTTGCCCTGGGACCTCTTGGTGCGTACAAAATAGAAGATATAACATTTTCATACATCTATACAAATGTATAATTAAAATCTGCATAGTCCATAGTAATAATTTATGTCCCACAAAACACCATCTTCCGTTGCAATCTTTTTTTTTTTTTCATTTCTTATTAAGAAAGTATTTATTTCTGATTTGATTCTTTGTTTATAAATGCGTCCATTGAGCATTTTTACCCTCCTGTGTTCAGATTTATTTTTACATGACACTGTCTAACCCAAAGAAGTTGTTTAAGTTTCATTTTAAAAATACTTTTTGTATAATATATTTACTTTTGTCATTTAGTTTTGAAGTTTTGATTGTTAGTTGTTCCGCATTCAAAGCCATACCACTTATTATTTATTATAATTGCTATACTATTACTAAGTAATTTTATTTAATTTTAATTATTATCACCTCAGTTTATTCCAATCGCTTTACCTTTATTTTTCCATTATATTTTTGTTATATTGAAACACAATTCGTTCTTCATCTTCAGTTTTGTAACGAGTTTTCCCTGCTAAATCACTTTAGAACACTAAATTGATTAGGCGTTTGGTGATCAGTATTATTTTAATCATATCCCTGAGCTTGCTCTTGCTGTTTCAGTACATAGTGTTATGTTAGCAAACATTATATTGTAACAACCTAAAACAGTCAATATTTTAAATATTTGCGTCAACATGTAGATTCAGTTTGTCCTGACATCCGCTTAATTCTGGACGGATTTGTGAAAAAAATTGTTTTGTAGGTTAAAAAATAGTTTGCGTTAAAACCTAGTCTGAGTGCAGTATTAGAGCTGAAGTAAGCTAATCAGGGAAAGCATTAGTACCTGTCTGAATTGCATCAATTTGAAAGCTTTACGCATTTAAAATTATATTACTGCATTTTAAGAGTAAATTGCCTGTTTGTCGCACTCTTGTATGATTCTTGCATGTCTGCGGTCGACACATCTAGTGGATTAGCGATGTATTCTTCTTAACCTACATGTCGTACAAGTATCCTATTTGCAAATTCTACACTTAATAGATAGTGACATCCGAATTTTTATCCTCATTTGTCGGATTTTCAGAAACATCATAGCTAAGAGCCAGCCTTTTTCTTTCCCTTCTCCCCTGACTGAGCTGTCTGGTGCTGTTTATGGTGTTGACATTGTGCTGGTGTATAAGCCAGCTAATGTTGTAATTTGTATATTTTTTGAACCTCTCATTTTTATTTTCGGTATTTCGAACCTGAAAATCACAAATATTACCTCTCTGTTTGCTCTATGGGCATTACTAACACAGTAAAAGCAACTTTGTTAGTGAATTTATTTCAATAAAATTCCAGTCGATACGTTATTGCTTTGAGTGGCAAGTGATATTTAGCTATATTAAAAGTGTACTAGGTTGGATGTTTTAAATCGATGACAGGTTAAAAAAGTTCTGATAGTTGCTTCAGCTTATCTGATTTATTGTCGATGTGCCTTGAACGACGTGGAAATAAACAATTATTGTAGCTTGTCCTTAATCATATGTTGAATTATAACACAACACAAACCCAGATAGCAAAGAAAGCTTGTCTAAAAGGTTTTGGAAACCTTGTCGTCGGCAAGGGTAAAGGCTTGTCACAAAGGTTTCCATGACAAGGGTTGAACCTTTTCGGCAAGGTAGCGGAAAGGTTAGCTAGTCAACAAGAAACAAGGTTGTCTGTAAGGTTTTCAGTAAGATTTCCCCAAGCTTTTATTACAAGCTTGTTTCAGGCTTTCCTCAAGCTTGTTTCAAGCCTTTCAAAAGGTTGTTTTACACCTTTTCCTAAGCTTGTCTTTTACCTTTTTTCACGCTTGTTTTAAACCTTTTCCTAAGCTTGTCTTTTACCTTTTTTTACGCTTGTTTTAGACCTTTTCCTAACCTTGTCTCAGGTTTTCCTCAAGCTTGTTTCAAGCCTTTCAAAAGGTTGATTTAGACCTTTTTCTAAGCTTGTCTTTTACCTTTTTTCAGACTTTTTATACGCTTGTTTTAGACTTTTTCCGCCTTTTCTTTTACCTTTTTTCAGACTTTTTATACGCTTGTTTTAGACTTTTTTCCGCCTTTTCTTTTACTTTTTTAAAGGCTTTTTATAAGCTTGTTTTAGGCTTCCTTTTAACCATTTTTTTTCAGCCTTTTATAAGCTTGTTTTAGGCTTCCTTTTAACCACTTTTTTTCAGCCTTTTATAAGCTTGTTTCAGTCTTTTCTTTTCGAGTCTACAAAGCATTGCTGAATTTTTTACTTTAAAATTGTCAGTAGTTTTTACAATATTCAATTACTTGCAAATTACTTAAAATTTTATAATATTCAAAATTAAACAATTTTAATAAAAATTAAGAAAATGTCTTATATTTTAAAATTTCTTTTAGATCAATCTAGAATTTCTTCACGAGATTTTGAAAAAATTTTAGAATTCACTAATGAAAATTTTTGTTAAAATATTTTTATAATTAATTTTCAGACAAGTTAATGAGATAGTTCTGCAAATTTATAATTAAAATACATCAAAATCATTTAATAATTTAGAGAAAAATTGAGGAAATTTTATTAGAACTTTGATTTTCAACTATTAGCACAGATCTCATATAGGAGAAAGGTTGATCAAACCAGGTTCCAAAATTGTTTAAATTTCTATTTTATTGATAAATTAGTCCTTTAGTTCCAAAAATAAATATTCTCTAATGTAAAAGAACTATATTTTGAAGAATAAAATAAATATTTTTTGGAAGTTTGCAGGAACCCTGTTTTATCTGTAAATTAAGTACCAGAGTAAGATCAGATTTATGCAAATTTTAAGAACAGAAATCATAAATTAAATTTTGATTATGCTTCTCTGCAGGCTTCATGTTCCCACCCCTTACATTCCAATTTTTCCTCCCATATTGTTTTTCATCAAATGCAAGTCTAGTTTTTACACAGCAAAATATAAAGCTTTATCACCAGCTATTGTGTCATCCCATAATATATTCAGCCTGCATGTTATTTACACTTACCAAATTCTTTATAATTTCAAAGCACAGTGAACAATAAATAGTCACACAAAAAACATTTAATATTAATTTATTTTACATCAGTTACAATTGAGACAACATTTCAGTCCAATTAACAATAAATAGTCACACAATAAACATTTAATATTAATTTATTTTACATCATTTACAATTCAGGTAACATTTCAGTCCAATTTTTCCTTGCTCTTGTCTCTGATCTTTTCTTTCTGCAAAAAAAGAAATGAATAGTTTTAAAAATATGGTATAAGGGCTAAAATATTTAGGTTTTTAACTGAATTTGCCAATCCTTTAAAAACTATCGAAATTTAGACAACAAAGCAGTTAGCAATTTTGAATTATGCTCTCACAAAATATTTTGTTGATCATTTCACTTTTCAAGAGAATGTAATATTTTTTAAACAGGAAATATTACCATTTTCTGGTTATTCAGTAACAAATTTATTTTCAATCTTTTAAATCTATAATAAAAATATAGAGAAATTATAATAATAATAAAATAATAATAAATAATTTTAATAATAAATAATAATAAAAATATAGAACATTTTTAATTATATATAATTAAATATATAATTAAAAATGTCACATATCACCACATAAGGGTAAAGGGAGTGAGAAATATAAGGAATGTGGAATCTCATGGAAGTACAGTCAATTCTGGATAATTCGAAATTTTTGCTCGGTCCCTAGAATTTTGTATTAAAATAATGTTAAAAAATCGTGGATAATTCGAATTTTTTGTGCGATTGCCCTTAAAATATTACGGTAAAAATTGTTCTTGAGACTTTTCTCAGTTAAGGTGCATTATTTATTTTAACGGTCTTTCTAAGGAAAAGAAAAGCGAGGGTTGGAATGTCACTATGCTTTGATTTCCGAGGATTTTTCTGTCGTCCCTCTAATGTTACCCTCTCCCCTCCCTACTCCATTCACTATTGATTGATCATCCAAAACCTGTCTGCATTTTCAGATTGCATTCACAGAAGCAATTAAAAATATCTGCCTTTTTTTTTTTTTTAAAGTGATGAATAATTAAGCTAGTAAAAAAATGTTCAATTTGATTTTTAAAAATGTAGCAGTATTCTTAGATAAAGTTTATGTGTTAAATCTTTGATCGTGGAGTTAATTTTTTTTTTATCTCTTCTGTTTGTAATTTGAATTTTTGGATATATCGAACTTTTCTCTGGTCCCTTCAACTTCGAATTATCCAAGTTTGACTGTAAATAGTGTTATTAATGTTTACCTCTAGCTCTTTCGAAATTTTGACTCATTGCTTCACTTACAATGTTAAGTTTTACATCCTTAAAATTTTGGAAGCAAATTTCCGAGAGAAAAAAAAAGACATGTATTACACATCATAAAGTAAAGATGGGAAAATTTGTTCTTTTCTGTGAACACTTAATATCTGCTCTTGTTCCCTTTTAAACAATTTGAATTGTTCTTTAACGGTTCTTATCGAAACAGTTGTTATTTTCCAATTTTTGTTAAGAAAACAACCATGCACGGTTATTTTACTAATATTTTTAACAAAAAATGCACAGTTAAATAAAAGCCATACTTTTGGGTAATCAAACATGGTATAACATTCATGATCTGTAGTTTGTTACATTTCACACAATTTTAAATTTAATTACGCTAAAATTATTAATAGGTTCAATTTAAATTTGTAATGTATGATCTCTAACCATTAATTTAAAACAAAAATTTTAAATTTATTCCTGACAAAAACCTAGTTTAAAAAAAGTGAGGAAATTTTTAAGTGAATAAAAAAGGAAATAAATATTAATACTGATTGATTTTTCTCAAAAACTAAAGTCATTAAACCAAATGAAATTCTTAAATTGGTTGAAAATATTATTACAACTGACAACATAAAAAATTGAAACAAAAATAAAGAAACTCACCTAAGATTAATTTGTAGGCCTCTGTTTTTTTCAAATGGAAGTTTCTTTTGACCTGTTGATCCATCCTATTGACCTTCATAAATTTAACTGAAACAGAGAAATCAGGGTTGGCAAATATTAAACAGAGTAATGAATAACAGCCATTTGATTACTGAAAAGTGAAAAATGAGGAAATGCACATGAAACAGAAAAATGGGAAATATTTAAAAGAACGTGTGTAAAAAACTACAAAAGATGGCTATTATGCAAGCAAATATTATCAACTAACAATCGTTAAGTTTAAATGCTGTTTTACAGGAGGAAAATATTAATTTTAAATAATGTATTTTAAACCAGCAACATTACAGAAATAAAATAAAAATAATATTAAATAAAAATCATTAACTAGTTCATGGAAAATAAAATATAAGTGTCATAGCATAAAATGCTTTTTTAAAAGATGCTATTTCAACATAATTTTAAAAATGTAACTTTAAAAATAAATTAAGACAGCAAAAATATACTTTCCTATAAATTGACCATATTTCTTAATTAAAAGTTTATAAACAGTATAATATTAAATTATTGGGATAAAAATTATCTAGTCCACCCTCCTTTATTATTCATGTTAAGCTTTATGGTTTTTCTTGGATTTTTTATTTTTCGTATTGATTTTTTAATTTTTTTTTAAACATTTATTAAAGGTATGTTAGAAAAATATAAGGCAAAAAACTTTGTACATTTGAATATATACTTTATATTCACTTGTATACTGAATTATTTTAAATAATATTTCAATATCTTGTTTAATTTATATTTGCTGTTTAGAATAATTTTATTCTTTCATTATTTTCTTAATATATAATAAGGTCAGTAAGATACTCTTAGATAGAAGAGGCTTAAACCTTAAATAATGAAAATACTAATTTTTAATGACTAATTTTAATTACCCTTGAAGAAACAAAATTAGTAAGTTAATGATTCTTTATAGTGCTTTTTTAAAAATTTTAAGCTATTCAATATGTGATCGACACAATAAACTTCAACTGAAATATCAACAAAGCTTATTTTTATCCACATTTTTTTTAAAAATCAGCAAATATTCTGTACAAAGTTATATATTATTAAGAACAGGAATATTCAAATTGATCTGTCGGCAATGACTTTAACACGTTTATTACTGAATATAGTATATGATTCAAGGCTGTAACCAGGATTCTTTTTCGAGGGAAGCAAAAGTAAAAAACAGCATTACCAAAACTTACTGACCAAAACATCAATTTCTTCTTATTTAACAGTTTTGAAAAATCTGTTTGATTGCTAGATAAATTACAAAACTCTTCTAGATTTCAAGTAAAAAGAGCAATATTAATAATGTAACATGACTATACAGATATAGGGTAGATGCTCCAGT
>BGPR01041252.1:0-13683 GCA_013235015.1 Araneus ventricosus | reverse complement strand
CTTGAAGAAGCATACCAAAACTCATAAACCTAAATGAAGGAGGAAGCCTTACTAGGCCGAAATTGAATCTACAGATGCCGTATCTCCTCCGAATGTTTTTTAAAAACTTAAATCTTTTGCAAATCATTTTTTATCAATATTTTAAAGAACAATCTGTTGGGACACTTGACGAATATAAGTACAACGTTTTTAATACTTAACTATATTACATTCGACTCAATTCTTTGATGATTTCTATCTAAGAATTGTTATTGGAAATGTTGTATATATTTAAATTATGTCAACAAATGTTGTCTTTTAGTTGAAGTTTAATAAAACTGAACCATAAGATGTCTCCTAATATCTCTATTTTCTATATTTTAAGAGTATTTTATTTAATAAGTGAAATATCTATTTTCTTATTTAGTTTTTTTTGAAATTGCAGGTTTTGCTCTAATTAAAGAAAATATATTTTCCAACATTCATTGTTCGTATATTTTTGTGGCTAGCAATATTTTGCAGAATATGTCATTGATAAATAATATATTTTTTAATTTCAATTACTCCTTTTTGTAAGGTAATACATTTGAATTACATATTAATTGTAATGTTTTTAACAACGATTGACTTAAGTCATAATTAACCATACTCCCAATATCTTTAGTTTCTCTCACGTGCAGTTAATGAAAATTGTCTCCTCATAAATATGTGATAGAATTAAAGTTAATATTTTTAACCAACCTTATAAACATTCAATTTGGCAGTAGGAATTTAACTTCCAGTGTCGACATGCAAATTTTCCCATAAAAGGACATTTAATATGATATTGGGATTTAATTAAGAATAAATGAAAGAAACTAAACATTTTTTTTATTTTCTACCTTAATCTTATGCGGAGTCATCTATTTTGAAAGAGAAACACAGGAATGAACTAGAATTTCAAAATTTCCATATTTGCGAGTATTTCTTCGAGATTTCTGCTGTATAGAATAGTTTTGAGAAACTACTGAAATACTAAAGAGAATAAATTGAACATATTGTGGGCATCGAAATGAAAATATGATTCCTGATTTTATATTTTGTACATTTGTCAGCGGTTTTAAATACATGAATTTTGCTGTATTCATGCCCGGGAAGATTTTGCGACTTCCTGATTTTGAATGCAACTAGGTGTAAATGTTTATTTAATTTAAATAACCGATTATCATTTTCATTATCTTTATTTTGCAGTAATTTTTTGAAATTACTCTCATGACAGTTGCATATAAGAAAAATGCGATTAGTCTGTTTAACTTTAAAGAGATAACTAGCATAATATATGTATCGTTGAAGCGAATAAAACCAATTTGGAAATGATATATCGGTCGCTGTTTTTAATACTTTTATTTTGCAATAGAATTTAAAAAATCTCTAATGATATATCCGTATGATGGAGATGGTATTTGCTTGTTTATTAACTTATAACTGAAATCTTTATTTGAAAACATTATTTAAGAGAATAATAATGTTTCCTCATTTCACTGATGATTTTCTAGACATTTGAAAAAAAGTAAAGATCAGGAACTAAACAAAGGAAAAAACATAAATATTGTTCGGATCCCTTTTAATTGAATAGATAGGGCGCCATGATGGCATAGTGGTAAAGGACCAGATGTTTGCACTGAAATTATGCGTATGGGGCCATTTGCACGTTAAATCATAAGTAATGGTCAAACACCCACCATCTGGCTTGTTGCGGAAGTTTGGAGAGAGAGGTGCCAGCTCAGATGTGGTGCTCGTCATCCGATCGCGGAACAAAATTTCGAAGTACCTTCCAAACTATTTCTCGTATTGCTTCAAAATGGATTTTACTAAAAATAAAATTAAAATAACTCACGAATAAATGGAGATAATTTAGCATTTGTAAACTATTTACATAAAGAAAAAATAATTTATTAAATATAGGTTTCGTTCTTTAATTCAGCAAGAAAAACATATCCCCCCATTTCCTTTCGATGATAGATGGTATTATAGTAGACATCGAAATTTTATTGTACGATGAATATTTTGACGGAAAAAGTTTTTACTAATCAGTAGCTATCCATTTTGAATACTTTTTATTATATCTGGTGTAGATTCTGATGTTATCAGAGTTTTCGTGGTTGGACACTGAAAGTACTATTTTTGTGACAAGAAATACTTATTTCATTCTTTTTCTGTCATAGAAAAAAAAATTCTCAACAAACTTGATTCTTCGCTCGCTTTTTCTTTACAACTAGAGTATCAGACTATAAGGTGTTTACATGAAGATATATACTCCATCGTAATCCATTTCAATCATATTTTACGTAACTTTCTCTTTGTTGTAATTTTGCTTTCTAACAAACGAAGTATATAAAGGTATGTTTCGTTATATTAACGTGTTGTTTGGAAACAACACGAGGGCTGTTTTGATATTGACCTCCTAATTTTGAACAGCTGTCAGATGGCAAGGATGACACCGAAGCCGGTAACCCCTTTCCGAACATCCGCACCACACTAGGCGGAGGACGTTTGGCCCCTACGTATGATTTGGCCTGAAACTGGCCTGCATACATGCGGATCTGCGTTGGAATAGGTTCGAACCTGGAAGCCAGGACCGTACCACTAGACTTCCGTCTAAAATGTATATAATGTTTCCTTTGTTGTAATCCGAATCATAAATTGCGACATGTTCTTGCGAAATATTTTGCGGGAGCAAAGGGGAACAATGCCACTTGCAGACTCTGCCGACTCCCTCAACACACCCTGCGGTACATTAACTGTTTAATCCAGAGGCGACATTTTTATTCTAGCCCCTTTGAAACCGGAAATTTGTATTGGACTCTCCCAACCTGGGTGCTCTTTTACCCCACCACCCCCCGTTATAACCTTCCCTTAAGGCGCAGGTAAATGAGCTGTGGTTGGCGAGGATAATTGGACCCCTTACCTCGCTTATCTTCTAAGCGATCTCAGAACCTCACCTCCCCCCAAAAGAAGCCAACCGCCTAAGGCCAGTCTTCGTCGCTGTTAGGGAAAAATTTTTAGACCATCTCGCTCGCTGTGAGAGGGTTAATGAGTGCTTATGCTTATAAGGAGCACTGAAAGGAAGGTGCTATATTGTGTAAGTATACGAGAATGTCGAGGAGAACAAATCCCCACCGATTTTCTAACACGCTGCTATAGTACAGTTTCGGAAATGTAGTGTTGCGAGTTAGTCTTTAAGACGTTCTTTCGTATGAGGATTGAGATTTCGATACTTTTTAATGTAGAAATAGTTAAAATGTGTGCAAAAATGGAAGCACTGTTTTTACTTTCTCGTATACGAAGTATACAAAGAGAAAGTATTGTAATCGTCAAAAAATTCGAACTCGAGATTTTGACGAATCTCCACGTTTTAGACCTCCACGAGTCCGAAAAACACCATTTTGGAATTATTTCTGCCTTTGAACACGATAACTCGAAAACTATTAGAGCTATGGGATGAAATTTCGAATGTGATCTTTTTCACGTAATTTGTAGGTTTCTATTAAATTTTCACGAAAGCCGTCTACGTGAAGTCTGTCTGTCTGCGGTCATGTGAACACTGTAACTCAAAACCGTGAATACCTAGATGGATAAAATTTGGTACACAGTTTTATCATCATAAATGTAAGCCCGTATCAAAGTTTGGACCAAATCCGTCGAAGGGTTGATGGTCTGTCAGACTGTATAATAGCATACTTTTAAGAATTATATCTCCTAAGCCCTTTGGCTTAGATAAATAAAAATTTGTATGACGGTTGCTAACACTAATTATATATGTGTGCCCAAATTTCGTTTCAATCGTTTAAAAAAATGTGTTCAAATTGTATAGTCAATTTTTTTTCTTGCGTACTAGAAGCAATTTCTGCGAATGCGCAAGCTATTCCGCGATAGTCGCGCACGCCCTCGCATTAGCGAAGCTTGCTAGAGTGTGATAGATAAGTGCTAAGTATTAATACATACGCATCTCTTTGAATATGATTCCTCACCTAAATATTTTACAATCACTATAATCTACAATAAGGAACCTTCTGATAGTCATTGCATTCTGGGTTAAAGTAGATTCGAATTTTTTTATGCACGCCGGGAGAGGGGAAACAGCACCTTTCTGGGGGAAGTACACGACAAAGTTTAGGGGAGACCACTCCCGCTGTTTTTTTTCTGGTCTGGGTTGTACCCTCATCTGACTGCCAATTAATCTGTGTTAGGAATTATATGTATTCCGTATGAAAGACAATATATATTTATAGAAATTTGAAAATAATACAAACTGAATTTTCAACTGTAGAAAACTTCCAATTATGCATTTAAGAAATTTATAAATTCTTTTATAAGAGTGTGTAATCAGTTTTATAAGAAAAATTTTTTAACCTCTATAGTAAAATTCACTATTTTTAAGGTGACAATGTAGGAACTAATACAACAGGTAATTTTCAAGCTGCCGTTCAGCCTCTAAATTGCTTGTTGTAAAAATTGTTGCTATTGAATTGTAAAAATGTAAAAATTGTTGCTGAATTGTTCAAACAATTCAGACGAGGAAAAGACAAATGAATCAGTCTGAAGTTATAGACATGCTGCGATGTCCGGGACTGGAGATTCAAGTTTTTTACTCAATAATATTGCCATATTTTTTTTTTTAAAAATTAGAAATTTTGAGCTGCAGTCTGAGGCATTAGGTGCAAAAAAATGAAGCATGACTTAATACATGATTTCCTATTTTAAAGATGCTCTTGCCACAGGCGTTCTAGTTTTTTACTGTTGGACATCCTGTTTTCCAAGTGGTTTTGATCGCCTCTTAATTTAAAGGTTTGCTGATCATTGTTTTTTTCAGTTTAATAGAAACTGATAATTGCATTGTAAATAATTATGGCACATGCGTTTCATCAGAATGCAGCACTCTATTCATAACTTTAATTCCCACTTTTTATTTGGTGAAAATTCTTAGATTTAAATGAAATGTATCAACATAAATTAATTTAAATCTATTTGAAAAGTTTTAAGACAAATTCATTAATTAAAACATATCACCGAGATTTCAATCCAATAGTGATGTTAGACAGCATTCTATGGTGGACAAAGCTGCGAAACAGTTCATTTCTAATGTTTGCAAAAAATCTAAACGAGACAGCCATTTAAAAACATATTTGCTTATCCACGAAGAAATAAAAACATACAAATTTGACACTTGTGAAAAATCATTCACACAAAAGACTGCTTTAGAGACACACGGCGGCGTCTACACGGGTGAAACACCATTCACCTGCGAAGTTCGCGGTAAAAAATTCACATTAAAGGATTATTTATGCGTATGCCTATCCATACAGGAAAAAAACTCTATTCATGTGAAGTTTGTGGAAAAGCATTCACACCAAAGTATTGTTTGAATAAACATGCCCTTATCCATAAGAATGACAAACCATTTGAATGTCAATTCTGCGGAAAGGAGTTCTCGTCCAAAAGCAACTTAAACAGTCATAGAAAAACTTATAAACCTAAATAAAGGATAAAGCTAGAAGAAAATATTTACTAAGTCATATATGAAGCAACATATGCCCCATTTGCGGCGTTTTTATTTCGACAAGCCTCTTTCTTTTCCGGGCTTTAATTTATTTATACTCCTAGCATTCTTACCCTATTTATTAACATTTTAAAAAAGATTATTTTATGTCGTGTATAAATATTGGTTCAATGTTAGAGATTTTTACATTCTATTGGAGTCGATTCTTTTGCGAATTTTTATCGGGATTATTATTCTGAATGTTGTGAATATTTTTTAAAGAAATTCTTTTATCTTTTAAATGCAGACGAATAAAAACGCATCCATAAAAATATTGCTTACCGTCTTCTTTATTTTATATGCATTGTTTTCAATGTACTGTATCGAATCGGAGAAATATAGATTTTATTCTCTTAAATAAGACAGGCATTGTTATAATTAAAGAAAATATATTCCCACATAACCACTATACATATTGGAATAGGTGAGAATATCATTTGTTATTTATCCGTTTTATTATACATTATACTTTTAACGAATCTTTTTCTGAAATGAAATCACATCACTCCCTAATTGCAACCTTTTCAGCAACGGATAGCTGTAATCCTTATTTTATAATACTCCATCGCTCTGTAGATGCACTCAGATATGTTTGATGTCAATTTCCGCTCTTTATAAACAAACTCTCAACAGACATGAACTTGTATAAAAGTATTGTTTCGATCCATTAGTGTGGGAGTTGGCAATTAACATTTACTTTCAAACAATAAGTTATCCCGTAAAAGGTTATTATACTAGAACTTGCTATTTAAAGTAGGAAGATAAATGTAAAGTAACTAAAGCTCTTTCGAATCACTACCTTAAAATTAACACATTGTGTGCTGGATACGTATTGGATGCAAGCTCAAATAAAAAGACAAACCCTAACTTGGCTTGTTCAGTTTATACTCTAAAGGAATAAATAAAGGTTATCTATAGAAGGTTGTCTATATAAATGCCCAACTTGAACGCAAGTCAAATTATTTAATTGAAAGTTCCATGTTAGGCAATTCGAGTAAAGCTTATTTTTACGTTTCCCGCTTTAATATGTCTTAAATGAAGCCCTCTATTTAAAAAGAGAAACACTGGAATGTACATAGATTTGAAACTTTCCAAATAGGTATATTTTATTTCGAGATTACCTAAGTATAGTAAATTGATGAGAAAAGACAGCAATAGAATAGAGAATAAGAGAAATATCTAATAGAGAAATAATAATAACAAGAAAATGACATTTTTCATTAAAGCATAATTGTATTTTTTCTGTTTTGTAGATTAGTTTTCCGTTTCCTGAATTTAATCCAATTTATTTCCAGAAAACTCACTCTTCCTACTTTTGATTGCAAAATGAAGCAAACGGAGGCTTTGAATTGAATAAGTAATTATATTTCGGATTATTTTTGTTTTGAAGATTAAATTTAAACGTACGGTTATGGCAATTGATGCAAGAGAAATTCGATTAGCTTCTTCAAATTTAAAGGAGACACGCTCGAAATAAAAATATTTTTTAAACGTACAAAGCCGTTTGGGAATCAATTAACGATTTTTTTTATTACTTTTATTTTTCAATAAAATTTAAAATTTCTTCATTTATTGTTCCGATTAATGGAAATTCGATTTGATTTTTTATTAACTTTTATTTGAACAAGTGAAATGAACAAGTTGTTTCACCGAAAAAAAATTCTTTCCCTTTCTGTAATAACTTTTGTTCATATTTGGAAAAAACCAAAAGTGTAGAACTGAAACAAATAAATAATTATTGTATCTTTTTAAATAAATTGTATTTGATAATTCTGGGATAACGAACTATTTATCCTACGTTAAAAATAATTCATTAAATAAAAGTTTCATTAGTTTTAAAATTAAACATCAAATAGTATTGTGTAAAACAAATGTAAAGTCGATAAAAAATATTTTACAGATCAGTAATGATGCTTTTCATTATCTCCCCTGTGAACACTGGTGGCAACCGAAGCTCCGTTGTCGGAAACAAGAAAGTACTCTCTCCGCGAAAACTAGTCATTCAATTCTCTTGTTTTGACATCTCTACGAATAACAAAGGAGAAGTGTGTGTGTGAGTTGATGCTGTATAGGACAGACCGCTACACCTAAAGCTACGAAATTTGGCACAAATGCATATTGGAGGATGAGAATGTGTGGTGAAATTATTTTCGAAACTTGAATCATAGTTTTAATTACTTGAAAGTTGAGGAAAATGTTTGCCTTTTTCGGCCATGAGATTCGAATAAATTATGGCAAAAACAAATTTTTACTCCACATTAAATTAAGAAAAAAATTCTTTACAATGATAATATTGCAATTGTAAGGTGACCAACTTTAGCTGAAACGTTAGCTCCAACAGAAGGACATAAATAAATTGAAACTAAATAATATCAAAATAAAAGAAAAATTTAATTCATTGCAACAATAATACAGAATACGCTATAATATGATAAATGCATAATAAAAACATTCGTAACATAATATATTGTGCACTTTTCGAGAAAGGACAGAACTTACAACAGGAGGACGGTTGGTCACTTTAGTAATTGTCTTCCGATTTCACTAATTATAACCCATTTGTAAAATTATTTTTATGCATAATTTGCGACAAAAATTTTCCTTATTGCAAATAAATTCAATTAGTTTCCAGAGTTAATTTAAATATATTACTGCGACTCAATTAACATATTATGTAAATTAATAAATATATCCGGTGAGAATATGGTTGTTAATCTATTAACGGCACGTTTTAATAGTCATTTTTGAGTGTTGTTATTTATTTTGATGGGGGAGGTGGTTTAATTTTTAACTGAGACTTTCTATTTCCAACGAATGAATCGGCGCAAAAATTGGTCGTAAATGCTAAAGAAGCTTCTCCCATTGAGAAAGAGTCCTCGTGTTGCTTCAAAACTGGACGTTAATATAACTGAAGTAAACTAAACCCATTGAGAAAGAAAACATGAATCAATCAGGTTATATTTACAAGTGGGCTCTGTTTCTGTACGGATTTAAGGCGTTTCAGTCTTTCTTTTTGTGAGATTTTCCGTCTCACGATAAAAAAATCCTTTTGTTTAAATTTATTTCGATTTCGACCACGAAATCACATGTTTTATTGCTAAAACAGGTTTTGTTATAATGAAAAATTAGATTTCCGCATCTTTTTGCCTTTTATATTCAAACCAAATATGCTTCCGATAGAAAAAAATTCCACGATTATTATTTTGAAAAATCATTTTTAAAAAAGTGGAAATGAATTTAACTTTCCACGGTTTATCAAATTCAACTTTACATTTAAGAGCTCTTCTTTTAGCTAAATCAAAAAGTCAAGTTTGCTTACTGAAGTTACATTAAATTTGAATCAATCATATCGTGTTCAGATGTTGAGATAGATTCCAGAGCCAGCATGTGCTCTCCAAATTTCTATACCAATAAACGGTCTTTTGACCCATGAGAGATAAAACAAGCATCAGACTTAATTACTTGTTTATTACTTCATAGATTCCCCTCTTAAAAACGATATCTTCGGTTTGTATGTTGAAACTCTGCCACGAATCCAAACCAAACAATTACAAGGAAATGCTATCCAATGCGAAAGAAAATTTTATTCTTTACAATTATAATTCTCAATCTTAGCTTTCATAATCGGTTATTAACAATCACATCTCGCTAATAGATTAACCCTCTGAGTGGTTCGGTCTTCTTTCTAAAGCGATTCGAAAAGCGAGCGGCTGTAGAACCTTTATCTATTTTGAAAGTGTCTTCCTCCCAACAGAAGATTTTCCCAAAAGCGCAGCAGATCAAGTCTCTTCCCCCCTCTGAGATGTGGACAGTCAGCAACCCCCTTGGAGGGGCGCACTAACCGCAAGAATCCGCTCTATTCAGCTTTTAACCTATTCAAACTAGGTTTTACTGCTTTCGGAGATAACACCTGTCGCGTGACAAAATTACACTTTATGTCTTCGAGAGCCCTCTTTCTGCATATTGCCCGTGTCCATGACAAAAATAAACACCGTTAGACTAGACAAGTGCCAGACCGTTGGGCCAAAAAATTGAAGGCTATATTACTTATTTTTCATGTCGTGAGTTTCTAAAAATATGAACATCATTGAAGTTGCATGAAAGTTGATATTCTTTAGATGTCTCTGTGACTTCAATTTATTTGATGTTTATTAATAGTTGTATTTTAAATATTGGCTGTACTTCATATTATTAGTTGTCTTTTTTATATTCTTGATTTCAATTTATTTTCAGTCTACACGTCAGCATATTAGTCTACGAATGTAAAAATTATTTCCTTAATTTTAAGGTTTAACTACAATGCCATTTATATATATTTTACTAATCTCTGATGGCACTATAAAACTTTTCATATTGTTTCTTGATTTAGTATTCAGCAAAAAGTAAAAAAAAAGAGCCGATCACAAATAGAAACGGAGCTTAACTGGCGTAATCCGTTTTGTATGCACATAAACATTTATTATATAGATAGTCACATAATAATCTATATTCCAAAATAGCCAGTAATAATTAATACACATGAAGGATTATAAATAACCTTCTTAACCCCTGAATAATGTTTTAAATAAAGCAATATACTTCAAGCCTTTTGTACTGAAACTAGTTATATATGCTTTTTATGAGGGCGAATTAATAATCCTCAAACTAAAGATTGCATTTAGAAAACCAATGCACTAAATGTCGGAAGAAATAGCTTATTCATATAACCTTTATTTAGTACGCAAGAGATTATCTTATATTATAATAAACGGAAATTTAATTCACCTGAAATTTGAAACTTTGATGCTATAGTCCAGGAAGAGCATCCAGTCGCGAATTTTTCAAAATTAAATTTAATTCTTTATTTATAATTTTTTTTATCGAAAAGTAATGGCATATTGAGTTTCAGGGGCATTAGAGTTTTTTTACCCGATTGAAACGAAAATTGGGCAATTAAGGTTAAAAGACCACATACCAAATTTCATTTATCTAAGTCGTTGCGTTTGGGAATTATAGTGTTCACAAGCATGCGATTACAGAAACCGACCGACAGTCAACGTTTCAAGGGATTTCGTCCAAAACTTAATAAGGGCTTACATTCCTAATTTTTGAAACTGTGTACCAAATTTTATCTATCTGACTGTTGAGTTTTGAGTTATCGTGTTCATATGAACCCTAACAGACAAATTTCCCGTTTACGGACTTTATCCAAAAATTGATTGATATATACTAATTTTGTGTAAAGTCCATACACCAGATTTCGCCTTTCTAGCTTTAACCGTTTTTGAGTTACCGTGTTCACAAACAAAATTCCAAAATTGTGTTCTTCGGACTCAGGGAGGTCTAAAACGTGGAGATTAATCAAAATCTCGTGTTGAAATTTACGATCGACGATTATAATACTTTCTCTTTGTATACTTCGTGTACTAGAAAGTAAAAACGATCAAACTTTTTTTCTATCAATTTTACGAAAATGCGCTAGCTACGAAGTAAAGTGTTATTGAATTTTTTTTCTACAGACAATTTTTTGCAAACTTCGCAAAATCAAAGCATAAGGAGAAAAATTTAACACCTATTCGAAATTAATCAGGTGCTTTTTCACAATTTATAAATGTCTTGGACGTTATCGGTGTGATATTCAAAAACATTTTTGGGCCTTTTCATACCAAATATAAAGGAAATTTAACTAACATAAAACTGAAACTTTACTGTTTTTCTTAAAAAATAAAATTATAGATCTAATTCAAATATATCATACAGCTTGGAAAATAAATAAGAGTCTCATTATTATCCATTAAAGTTCAGAATGAAAATAAAAACCTGTATATAAATCAGAATTTTATTTAAAAAAATTATACTTTACAAATCACAGCACACACACAAGATATTGTGATAAAACACACTGTCTAGCATGTGACGGTGGAGTTTGGAAATAATTCAATGCCTGAGACTACTATTATTATTAGAAGTACTGTCTTCAAACTCGTTAATAACGTGTCGGGATGCATCATAGGTTTGTAACACGTATTAGTGGATTCTTGTCTCATAGCATTTATTAAAATTCAGCTCGCAATTGGCATAAGAGCTACCAAAAGCAATGTAATTCAGGCATTTAGATTTGATCACTTAATGAAGAATGCATATCAGCAAAACTATAAAGCTCAAGGAACTAGTGCATAAATACAGTATCATTGAAGTAAGCATTGATATTTTCTTAGAAATGGTTTTGTGTTCTTACATTTTAAAAAAGAAATAAACATTTTCACTGACTATTGAAATAAACTTAAACTGCAGATGTTATCAGACTCTTAATAAGATAACTAAAAGTCTGTTAAGATCACTGAAACGTTAAATTTAGTTGATATTATGCTTTACGTTTCCATGTAAACCAAAATTTTCTCTAACAAAAATACAATATTTTAAAACATAAAAAATAAAATTTTCATCCCTTTTCTTTAACATTTGTTTCAATGTTTGTTCAATGTGAGCAAAAAATAAATTGAATAATAATTATTTGAAAAAATAATTGTTTTTTTTCGGAATTTATTTCATTTTGATGAATTTAAAAGAAATTCTAAGTAGTGTAATATAGAAAACTCATCTAGAAAAAAAACTGCTATAGTTTTAAAAAATCACACCTAAACCTTAGTTATTTTTTTTCAATTCAATGTTATATAACGAAATAAACAACCCCCCTCTTTTCTTATCACCCCCGGCTTCTCAAATTTTTCTATGCTTGAATGGGGTATTGAAAGAGATTGGGCAACAAAATCTATTTTACTTAACAATTCGATTAAAACATTGATGCATTGAAATAAAATCGTATATAACATAAGTGTATTACAGGGAAAACACTTGAAACATAATACAATTTCAATCCAGGCTGACAAATATTAAACCGAACTTATACAGAATCCAAATTCGGACACACACAACTAGAAAAAAAAATCCAAAACTGACCTTCTTTCTGAAAGAAGACCTCAATGTAGATAGCGTTAAAATGCCCCAAGCCAAAGGGGGTGTGGGGTCTTGGATCCTGTGGTATCTCTAATTTGCAGTAAGTACATTCTTATCAGCACTCTTTGTGTCAACCGCTACCCTACCCAGCTAATCAATCAAAATGTCAAACCACGGAAGGGGGAAGAAATTCGGAAAAATACGTTTATCGCGCTTTAGAGACAGTTCACAAGAGACGTATATTTCCGGGCTGACCGCTTTCGGCGTGTCTCTGACCACACGTTGAAATGCGTGTTATCCGCTTATGGGATAGTCCAAGGTCGACGTAGAAATACGTGTGAAACGCTCAGAGGGTTAAAAATAAAGTGTCTAAAATGAATATTCAGTCATCTTCATTCTACTACGAAACACAAATCATGCCATATTGCAGCTTACTCGAAAGTAGGGAAATGGAAATACTCTCACCCCTAATCTTTGTCGTCTCCCTTTCAACCCCTTGAGGTACCTTCCGAGGCGCATAACCTTATAAGGAGAACTTTTTGCTTCAGTATTCCCTGAACTGGAAGCCATGAATGATCCGATACGGATAACTGAAAAGAAGTTGCTATATGGTGTAAGTATACGAGAATGTCGTGGGGAGAAAACCCGTTTCTTTTCTAATTATCTGCTATTGGACAGTTTCGGAAATGTTTTACTGTAAGTTCCTGTCTTCAAGTTTTCCTCAATTACAGATTAGGAGTGAGATTTCGATTTAAATTTACAATTATACAAATGGGAACCATGTTTGTATTTTTTTCTCCCTATTAAAGGGTTTTGTATAATCATTTCTCTCAGTTTAATCTGTTTTAGAATTCGTTTACTCGTAAGAAAAGACAATACGTACAGAAAAAAGATATAATATGAACTGAATTTTTAAAAGGTAGAAAACTTAAATTTGGCACTCGAAAAATTATAAATTATCTTACAAGGTGTGTAATCGAGTTTATAAGAAAATTGCTACTCCTCTGCAATAAAATCGAATATTTTCACATGACAACGTTAAAATACATCAGGTAAATTTTTAGCCTAACAACCTTGAAATTGCTTGTAGTAAAATGTTACTACAGGATGAGGATGCGACTCAATCAAGACGAAATAAGACAAGACATCAGCCTAAATTATAGATTTGATGTGTCCATGATCGGGAGATT
>BGPR01041251.1:0-10845 GCA_013235015.1 Araneus ventricosus | reverse complement strand
CAGACCATCTGCTCTCATGTATGGAGCTGGAGAAGAGGAACCTCTTTGAAATTCCTGCGCTGGTTCGTGATTTTCTGTGGGCAATACACACCAATCTACTCCAGACCATCTGCTCTCATGTATGGAGCTGGAACCTCTTTGAAAGCCCTGTGCTGGTTCGTGATTTTCTGTGGACGAGCGGACTCTTGGACTTGGTCTACCTGAGTACTAGAACAAGTGGAATAAGAAACAACAACAACAATACTTACATGGACTGAATTTTTTCTTTAATGTGCAATTTTTATCACCTGTTTGAATGAAAACAGTGTTGAAAAATATAAATCCAACTAAGGACATGTCAGTCGGAACGGAACTCGGTCGTAAGTCGAGGAGGTCATATACATTTCTTTATATCATTTATTTGTGTTGAAATCACAAAAATTGTAAGCCATCATGACCTACCTATAAAGTGTCGGGTTCAAATCAAGAGGAATCCACGGAAGATTTCAAGCCGCGGCGAATATTCGATCACACAATAATGTAATTGATTGATTGAAATGTGTTGAATGGGAACAATAAAGCAAGTCTTCCTTATGTATTAAATTCACACAGATAGAACGGAGATAGAAAGATGTGATGATATTAACACAATAATTAAAAAACTTTAACGCAACCATCTTAAAATTATTTTTCTTAAAGTTCTTTCTTTTAAAAAATGTTTATCTAGTCAATAATATAGGAAATATTTCTCTTTTCAAAATCCTCCAACAAAATCTCGGAAAGCATTTCAAAAAAAAGGAAGGAATGCCAATAAAGACTCTTTTATTGCTTTGAGCTAGAAACAAAAAATATCATAAAATATCTACCTCGTTCTTGTAAAGAGAAAGAAAGCACTTTTTCCGTACGAAATGAAAGGTGAAGCAATTCAAGCCATGGAACAAAACTCGTCTGAAAAATATATCCTGTGAAACAAACCCAGCTTCAATTTTTTGGAATAAGCCTTTTAAAGGATTCTTTCGCCTCGTTGTGTGCTTCTAGAAAAGTATTTTAAAGTGGAAGGAGATTTTGTAATATATTTGGTGAGAGTGAAACCAAGACACCATTCAGAACAAATAACAGTACAGTTACAGAGGGAAGAAAATCAAAGATCGCAAACATAGCGATTGAATGTACAGACAAAAGAATTTTCATTCTTTTAGACTTTTTTTTCTCATATGAAGCATACAAAAAGGTATTGTAATCGTGAAGAAATTCGACATAATGAAACTTGGGGTTTTAAACCTCCGTCAGTTCGATACAAAGATAATACTTTTACCTTCTCGTATACGAAGTATACAAAGAGAATATATTGTTACAAAAGTCTTTCTGTGGGTGTATGGTGTAAACAGTCCAACACGCAGGATAATGGAGAATGAAGGTTTATTCACAAATATGCAGGAAAACACGTAGCACAGGTACAGGAAACACTAGTTCTTGCACAGATTAGCAATGTGAACAGACAACAATTCACAGGTAATAACAGTTCAGCACTTTGATATTCAGCAACACAAACAGTCAGCAAATAACTAATAACGACAATAACAGCACTTTCAATAGCGCTCAGCTCACCAACTTCCTAGCTCGCACTGCAGACGAAACACGAAAGTCGTTCACAATGGATCAACACTACTCCCTCTGATCCATGAGCGGTCCTTATATACTCTCTGATCCATGAGCGGTCCTTATATACTCAAGCCGTGACGTCACATGGAGTTTTCTCGTACATTCGAGCGTATTCCCTTTCCTAATAGAAATATCGAGAAAACGGTCGCATTTTCTGGAATCATATATTTGTCGCCAATGTCGCCAAATTTTACGTCAATGTCGCCGAGTTTGACGCCATGTCGCCAAGTTCGTCGCCAAGGTCAGGGGCCCGGAAAGGCCGAAGCCCGTCACTCCATACTTACCCCTGTAAAATTCCCTCTCCAACTATAAGACTAGCGAGGCAGGAAAGCGACATTACATCTTTGCAACAATACTGTAACCGCAAAAAAAATCGACCTCGATATTTTGATAAATAGCCACTTTCTAGAGCTCAAATTCCAAAAAACACATTTCTGGAATTATGTCTGTCTATTACTCACAAATGGTTTGAGCTGAACGGATGAAATTTGGTATGTAGTTAGTCTTTACACTGTGGATTTCTGTCAGATTTTAAGCGAAATCCATCCTCTGGAAGTGTATATGTCTGTCTTTCTGTCCCTGTGAATGTGAAAGCGATAATTCAAAAACTTAAATAGCTAGATAGATAAAATTTGATACGCAATTTTATCATTAGAATTATAGATGAGTATTACACTTTGAACCACATCCGTCAATCGGTTGATCGTCAGTTGATTTGTCTATTCGCATGCCTGTGAACGCAATAACTTAGGACGCATTGGCTCAGAACAGGGTTTAAACTTTTTTACCTCGCGTACCCCTTGATAAGTTTTTTTTAAATTTTCGCGTACCCGTACTGTCAGATCCCCCCTCCTCCAAACATCCGGCTATGCTAAGAAGATTTTATCAACAATATTAAGGGTTTATGTAAGCTTAAGAGTCAAATGACTCGAATTAATAACATTTGCAAGACTTATTTCTGATTTTGTATTCTATTCCATGCTTACAGAAATATTAGTTCAAAGCCAAAAAAACTGAAACCAGTATTTCAATAATTTAATATTAACTTATAAGAATAGCTAAAAATTAAACTTCGTAATAATCAACTATTCAAATGGAAGAAAAATTCAATGCGATCCTTGAGCTTGGCTCATGGTGCTGTTCCTAATAGCACAAGATGCTGTACAATATTGTTACGATATCTTCACGATATCGTATGGCATTTAAAATACCGGACAACGTCGTAGAGATATCGTACAATATCTTGTGCTAATTAACTCCTTCACCGCACCTACGGGAGACGTTTGACTCCTACGTATGATTTGGCGCACACCAGGCCCAATACACGACGGATCTTCAGTGAGATCGGGTTTCGAACCTAAAGTGCTCCGAGGTTGACACCTTACCACTAGGCAACCGCGACCTGCAAGTTAGATAGAGATATGTATGTGGTATTTTCGCCAAAATGGCAGATTTCTGTCAGATGTTGGACGAAATCCGTCAGCAAAAAGTCTGGCTCCCTGTCCCTCCGGATGCATGTGAATACGATAGCTCAAAATGACAACGATCCAGATAGATGAAATTTTGATCATGGCTTTCTTATTAAAATTATACATCTATCAAACTTTGTACCAAATCCAACAAAGGTTTGACTACCTTTGGATGTCTCTAATCCTGTCCATTTGAAGTGACAAAACAAAATCGCGTTAAACTACATGGGTGAATTTTAGTACCTTATCTTTGCGTCAAAATGTTCAGTCTGTGTATAATTTTGGACTAAATCTATCATACTGTACATTATTATAGTCATCAACAAAAATTAAGCTGATTGGATAATTAAAATTAATTAATGATAGTAATAAAAGCATTAAGTATTAGTAATACCCAGTTCATCAAAGTTATCGGGACTCAATTACGAAATTACAGCATGTTTCGACATCAAAGTATCATAAAGTAGTAAATTGAATAATCACTTTCATCCACCTTACTACTTTATGATACACCAATTTATTCTATCAACACACACTTATGAATCCTGATTTTTTGCTTAACTGGGAATCCTCATACAAAGAAACTATCTTCAATTTTTATTTTTAAAAGTGAATCATAGATTTAGACACATCAAATTTCCGTAAAACATTTCATATGATTAAGTATTATTGTCGTCTTGGAAGAAGTCTATTTAAAAAAAACCTTCGATATTTCTTAATATTTCTATTCACTTCTTTCGTAATCGTAAGATAAAACCCTCTTTAAAGGCTTCATCACACAAGAACTGCTTTTATCTTTTTTGCAGTCTTTTTATTCCAAACAAAAATAAAAAATCTTGAAGTGTCTTGGGTGCAATTGATTGGATTCCAGTTTTTATCTCTACTAATAATAAAAGAGGAAGTGCGTGTGTGTGTGTGTGTGTGTGTGTGTTGGAGGTGTACAGAACACACAAACGAACACAGACCTACCAAATTTAGCACAGATATACTTTGGATGCTGTATATGTGCACCTCGGAGCAGTTTTTTTGAAATTTTAATTAGAATTCTAATTAATTACAAATCAAGCGAAATTTTGGTGTTTTTCCTTAATAACGTCCGAAAATATTGCAGCACAAAACTCATTTTTACGCCATCTGAAAGTGCAAAAAATTACCTTTTCAATGATATCAATTAAGTTGCCGTAGAATTTTTTTTCCTAATTTTGATAACCTTCTAAAAATATTTTTTGGCATAATTTACAACAATACTTTTCATTGTTGCAACGTATTTCAAACCGTTTGCATTGTTTAAATAAATATTTAATTACGTGTTTCTCTTTCATTGTTGAAAGCTAAGGTAATATCCTAATACATTTTCCTTTTATATTTTATTTTATCAATTATTTTTTGTAGAATCTGTAAAACAAGCTCTCTGAGATTTTAGGTGTATGAAGATATACATCCAGTAAGCTAAATGATTATGGTTGCTATGCTTTTATTCTTTTTTCAGCAATTCTTAATTCAGTAAACATGCGGCTGGCCATAAAATGTGCTGCGCCATTTTAATGTTGAAATCGAATGCATATTTTGGAAGAGGAATAGGAAAGTGAAGATGGCGCTGACAACTTGCATTTAGATGTTACATGGCATGGTCAGTTATTTGACTCCTTTAGGGACATTTATGTAGACAATGAAAGAAACAGGTGCAAGGCCACTAAAAAAACATGGGTTACATATCTACTACAGTCTGCTTACGTTGTTAAGGGAACAATGAATATAAAATGATGCAAGATTCAATTGAAATCATATTCCCGGCGAACAAGCTGGTCGCCGAAGGCGGCTAGTCAGCAATAAAAATGAGATTACAAAGTTGTTTAAGGGGACACATTACCTCAAAAATGGCCGAAATAACAATTTTCATTTTATTGGCTTATTTTGTGGCTCTTATAGTTCTACTTATTGTATGAAAATTTCAAATTTGTACCTTTAATATTTCATAAGTTATTTAGTTTTTTTTATTTACGATGAGTAATGAAAAACATGCGCAAATGACAACTTTAAATGGCTTCTTCTCCATATCGGACTTTTCTTCACCTTCATGTTTTCAAAATGCTAAGGCTTTTTTCCTTTTTAAGATAGAGACTTCAAATTTTTTGTACACTTTTATCGTGATGCGTATGAGAAAACTGGGCATGCAATAAGCATTCAGTTGCTTAGTTTTTCTGCATGCAAAATATAAAATGAGGTACAATTAAAGTTCCTCATTTTTCACCACATAATTCAGTAAAATATCTAAATTCAAGCGAATATTAGATACATTTTAAAATCCATGCACAGTTTTGTGTAATATATTTCAGCGAATCTACAAATAAAGTTTGAAGCAAAAATATTCAAATTTAAAAAAGTAGTAGGGATTTCAAAAAACTGCATTTTTGTTTTAAAAAATTAAATTTCAACTAAACAAGCAGATCAAAATGGATTTTTTCTCCTCAAGATGACTTTATATGATTGTTAAGTCTCAATACTGTCAAAACTTTTTTAATAATACTTCAAATAAAAAATGTTGAGAAGGTAATATATCCCTTTAAGATGCTTTAAATAATTGTTAAGAAAGTTACTTTTTTTACCTTCTGCTACACGAACCATTATTTACGTGATCTATGCATGAAACGTCCACTTCGAAACACATAATCTGTCCTCACACTCCACTGAGTACCATGTTTGTACTTCTGCCTTCAATCGCAAGCAATGAACTACCCTGACACCAATCATTTAATTTCAGAACTCAAGTTATGTCTCCCTTTACTTCCAAAACATCGATTCTTCGAAGCATTTACCTGCAGAACAGAAGCCTTGAACTTGATTTATGGGATGTTTGACTTGTGAAAACGATCGTGACCATCAAAGTAGCACTTAAAACGCAGCAGTACTCATACATAACACACACCGAAAGAAAACCCCAAACAGTTTTTTTCCCCGACTCCGTCATACACCTACATGAAACCTTGATGCCTTTCGTCCAGTGAATCACTTAAAAAATGTAATCCAGCCTTATTTTTCAAAGTCATATTTATCTCCAGAAGGCCAAGTTCGTGGAACAATTTGCAAATCCCCCCCCCCCGCGGGAATTGGGGGCGGGGCAGTTGCCCCGGCCCTTCCCAAGTCTATCCCTATAGGAATTCTCTTCGGTTTAATGGCCATGCAGTGTCACCTTGACCTGGTCTGAACCTGTTTTCTTCAGCAGCTAGCTCCAGACGCAACTACCTATATGTCTACGACCACTCTCGGTTTCTTTTTCTTTTCCCTTTCATGCTTTTTTAATAGGGATTTTTGTTTCATTCAATCTGCGATGTTCCCTTTTTTTGTTGTTGGTGTTTCATTTTCTTGGAGAGATGTTCTACTTTTCTTTCCTTCGATATTACCTGAAGTGGAACGACGTGATAGGGCAGATCGCTGTTGCTAGGGTGGAAGAGCATCATCCAGATCATTAGGAAGATATTCGGAGATGACGTAATGGATTCCAGAGTGAAAGTTGTCGATTATTTGTTAGTTTATTTGAATTTATTAAGGTCTTATTGGGTTCGTGTCAATCATGTAGGCGAGGGAGCAGCATGTGGCATTCACCTGTGATTCAGCTTACATGCAAATTATGTAGATCCAACCCCTTCAGTCGGAATTAAGAAATAATGGAGCTAGAATTTTTTCCTTTGGCGTACTGTGTACTATCGCAAATTTTAAAGCATAAATGAAATTTCAAGGCTGTAGATGAAAAATTAAAAAGCTACCCCATGCCCGGCATCCGGATAATACCGGATATTCCAACTAAAAAAAGACAAAAAATCACACAAATTTCACTTTAAAATGGTTGTCAAGGGTAATAAAATATTGTAGAAGCCTTTTAAATGGTAAAAAAGGATTAAAAATAAGAAATTAACTTGAAAAACAAAATTCACCGCTGAGATCCATTTTGGGAAGAACGATGATTTTCGAGAGTTTTTTGGAAAAACTAAAAAAATGAAATGATTCAATGCCCGAAACGAAAAATTCTTGCAACGATTATATTTATATCAAAATCGAGAATCAAATAGAAAAAAATAACGTGCAGTTTCGTCAATTATTGAATTAATAGGGGCAATTCAAAGTTGATGTCCGGTACACCGGACACCAGGTCTGGAGGGGCTTTAATGTGCACACTGAAATTTAGCCGATTTCTTCCAAAATGTCGGTGTTTTTCCAACAGCTTTTTCAACCTTCACACAGCTAAAGTATTTACTATTTTGAACGGTTTTAAATTGAGCGCACCATTACACAGTGAAAAATGCCCATGAATTTTATATCAGAAGCTGAAATGTTGCATAAAATATTTACCACCTTCGAACGTTTTTAATATTCAAAATCTGAACGAGAAAACAAGGATCAAATCCCAGTTCCTAGAAATTTGGGCGACGAAATATCGATTTGTTACAAGAAAAGCGGATCCCTGTTTCACGAAAAATTGAATTTCAAACTAAGGTGAATTATTCGTGCGAGGGAAACCTGTTTCAAATCTCTTTATTCCAGAAACTAATGGAAATTTCTACCACGAATTTTTATTCATTCTTTTTCTTTAAAAAAATCTATTAAAAGACATGAAACTATAAGGCAGTGCAAACTTGTCTTTAAATCTCGTTTACATGATTTTATACTAAAAAAATTATGATTTCATCTACTTCGTGCTAGTTTACCCCATGTGAAATGATTTCAGTTAAAAAGTAGAGACATATTAGCTCAAATTATTAAGCGAATACCAGTATTTTTCAGCTAATAATCGCACGTTGATTACATAACCGTGACTTCAATTACAATTCTGATGAATGTCGGTGTTTCGTTGAAAATTTTCAATATTTTACCAGAGAATAAAAATTACAATTAGTACAAATTAATATCACAGCTTAAAAAAATATTATGGAGAAATAAATGGATTAATCACCATAGTTTAAAAGTTTAAACTCCAATTTTTACTCCAATTTATAAAATATGATTTATTTCCTCATCATTAATTGTATGTATCTTCAATCTAGCTTTTTTAAATTTAAAAAAGGTTTTAAGGTCACTTTATGCTTCCGGTATTTTAAATTGCATGCAGATTCATGCTCTGATGTCGTCATCGCCATTTGACCAAAGGTCAAAATCACTTGGTCAGTTCCAAAATATTCTTCGTTCAGTTTCAAGATGATACGCTAATCTAACTAAATTAAACTAATTAGACTTAAAGAAGAAAGAAATTTAAATGAGATAAATCTCAATCATATCTTTTGCTTTCATTTCACAAACACCACAGGTCAAAATCAAAATGTTTTTCTAAATTTAGACTAAGGAATTCTTTCTTTTTTTCGACAATTAAGATTACAGATTCATCTGGTCAATTACATAAAATCACGAAATAGGAAGAAAAAAACAAATTGCTTTAAGGAAGCTAATTTTCATTGCAAGCATTTTATTATGGAAGATTTTAAGAGTGCTTAAGAAAATTAGAATTTTTCAAATGAATGAGCAAATCATTGTAATATCCACTTCAGTGATCATTAATGAATAATAGTTACCGTAATTTTTTTTTATTTAGGCTCTAGGCTATAAATAAAATGATGTAATCAATAATTATAAACTTAAATATTTGCTTATCATTTAGATCGGAGGTCGATGGCTCTTTGGATAAAGCAAATGTCAATTTGCTTTCTATTAGCAACCCATGCTGATTGCATAACCGTGACTCTAATTATAAATCTGATGAATTTCAGTGTTTCAATGAAAATCTTCTTTTATTATTCCAGAGAATAAAAATTACTGTTCAGCAACGGATTCCGAGACTATCATTTGTGGACGCTTTTACACCGGAAAGGAGTGTCAGGCAATGAGTCATATGAGCGCATTTCCTGAGTTCTTTGTTAGATCACGCTCAGTAAAATGTAAACATCACCTTCCATTCTTCACTTTCCCCCTATTTTGATGAAAATAACTCCGCCCGGCGCATGCGCAAAAGCGCGGAGAGTTTCCGATTCCGTTGCTAAACAATACAAGTCGCAAAACTCAATACCACAGCTTAAAAAAATATTATGGAGAAAATGTTGGCATAATTTCCATAGTTTAAAGGTAATTTTTTCAATTTATAAAAAGTTGAACAATCCCAATACCATGAGTTTCAAGTATATTCAATCTACATATCTGAATTCAAAAGCAACTTTAAAACCCCGACAATGTTTTTTTCACAAAAAATTTCGATGAAAATTGATTTGTTCTTGCCTGGTGATGAGAAGTTGCTAAATTAGATAGAAACTTTAGATAAAGGCGAAGAGAAATCAACAGTGGCGAATCCAGGATTCAGGTCGTGAGGCCTGAAGTCATAAACATTTTGTATCGTCGTGACGAATGTCAAACCTCATGGCTTATATAAACCAAAACACTTTAAATTAACAGGTTTGCAACACCTGACAATAAGAATCATAAAGAACAATACAATACTTTCGATAATTTAATAAAAAATACAATAAATAAGTAGCCAAAAAATGTCTTCGACCGCGTCAAAGTTACAAGTACAGGTGGAATGATTAGAAATGTCGGAAAATTTTCGAGCCTGTCAAGCCAGAATGCAATGTTGTCACGTTTCTATTATTTTCTTTTTAAAAAGGGAAATTAAGAACAAACAGTTGTAGTGATTTTAAAGGGAGTTGGAACCCTTATTACGAAAATGTTTGATTGGCCACTTCGACATCCTTTACTCAAAATCTATTATAGATTCATGTTTGAAATTTTTTATACAAGTAAAGTACATTTTTCTCATTGTACTGAAATGATTTGTTTTAAAAAAATTCAAAAACTTCTTTTCTACAAAATTGTTTGTGTCAAAACAAATAATGTTAAATTGGCCATTTCGATGTACCTTTTCTCAAAATCTGTTATAGATGCATGTTTGAAACTTTTTATACAAGTAAAGAACACCTTTATCATTATACTGAAATGAGCTTTTGGTTATTTTTTAATTTTTTATAAATTTACAAAATATTTAATTAGACATAGTGAAATTTTATTCTATTCTGACACAAAAACATTGTAAGAAATAAAATTTTGAGTTTTTTAAAAAGCTCATTTAAGTATAATGAGAAAGGTGTACTTTACTTGTATAAAAAATGTCAAACATGTATCTATGACAGATTTTGAGAAAATACACATCACGGTGGCCAATCTAACATTTTTGGAAAAAGGGTGTCAACCCCCCTCTAAAAAAAACCCAAATTTGGGGGTTTCCCCCGCCGGGGCGCATCCCGTAACCCCCCCCCCCCCGGGTTCGCCATTGGAAATCAAATATCTTTGGAAAGGAAAGATCAAGAAAGAGCACCTCCACCCCTTTTGTAAGGTCTATTTAGACTGCCTGCGAGGTAACCTTTTCAATTTTCCTTTCTCGTAGGCTACATATAAAAAGAAAAATTATTGTAAACATCAAAAAAATTCGACCTCGAATTTCAGACGAATTTCTGCGTCTAGACCCTCCCTGAGTCCGCAAAGACCATTTTTATGAATAATAGTATGTCTGTCTGTGGACACGAAAACTAGAAGCTAGACGAATGAAAATCGGCATGTGGTCCTTTCACGAAAATTGTGGATTTGTGTCAAATTCAGCTCGAAATCCGCCAAAGGGAAATCTGTCTGTCTCTCCGTCACCGTGCATGTGAACGCAGTTACTCAACAAAGCAATGAGCATGGTGGATCAAATTTGGCATAC
>BGPR01041249.1:0-13684 GCA_013235015.1 Araneus ventricosus | reverse complement strand
CACACACACACACACACACAGCAAACCATAAATATTTAAAATATAGTAAATTGGTAAAATCAAGAAATGGAAAGGTTAAAACGAGAGGAAGAGACCGGACACCCAAGAGCAACGCATCGTTCGCCACTCACAAGTACGACAAAAGTACAATAATAACTGTAGAAAGATTTATTTGATTAATTATTGCAAGAGTTGTTGGCAGTGGCGGCCGCTGACGTCACTGCTGAGGTCATAATAATTTTGTATCGTACTGACGAATGTCAAACCTCATGGCTTATATAAACCAAAACACTTTAACTTTACAGACTTTCCTCTCCTGACAATAAGAATAATAAAGAACACTACAATACTTTCGATAATTTAATAAAAAATACAATGAAATAACTGAGCAAAAAATGTTTTCGACCGCGCCAACGCTACCAGTGCAAGTGGAATGACTAGAAAAGTAGGAAAAATTTTCGAGCCTGTCAAGTCAGAAAGCAATGTTGTCACGATTTTATTACTATTCTTTTAAAATGAAAATTAAGATCAAACAGTTGTAGTGATTTTAAATTAAATCAAGAATTTTCGTTTAGCTCTGGGGGGCTGCAGCCCGATAGCCCCTCCCCTGGATTCGTCACTGCTCTTGATGTCTACTACCATCCCTCTCAGTTTGTCGGTCCAATAACAGAACACCCTGTATAACGACCTCAAACGTGCGATATTTGGAACGACCTACTCATGGAAATCGGCTTTCGACGAGCGGCTTATCGAATAAATTGTCAAATTCTTTTGAATAACATTCAGAACTTGGCACACAGTTTCTGTACGTTTTAAAACAAGGAGAAGAAGTCGACGAACACGCCACACAGAAGTTCTTCTTGTGCGTGGAGTCACGCTGCAATAACAAATGGTTTAAACTTGAAGAAATAAATTTATTTTAGCTGCAAGAATGGGTACAAATACACGGCTAATGGTTGAATATTGAATAACCATCTTACATTTCAGTACAGATTGTTCTCTTGTTTTAAATTTAGCGTATAGTTGATTTCCTTTTTAATCAAATTTACTACCCATTCTTCTCATTCAGAAGGATATCAAAATTTCTATTTCTATCTGATAGTATTTCTTTTGATAGCTAGTTAGAGCATAAATATTTTAAAAACTTTATATTTCGTCCATATTTTGGTTCATTTTACATTTTCTGTATAATTAATTATATCTTACTAAAAATTTAGGAGATTTCAAATTATTGAAAATTTAAACGACCGTTTGAGTTATCCGCTGCATTTTCTTTCTTTCTTTCTTTTCCTCTAAAACTCCTACTAATAAATATACATATATACGAAATCTAGCATTATTAAATTCTACTTGCACGATGAATTTATTGTAAAAGTCTTGTCAATCAAAAAAGTTTTGTGCCTCGATGGTCAGAAAAGCAATTCACCCTTTTCTGCTGTCCTTTCAAATGCTATAAAAAACGATTCGTTCCAGATCAAAATATTGTTTTAGTGTTAACTTTCAAAGTAAGTAAACGCCGGTTTTGCATTTGGTGATTGTCCAATGTACTGATAAAAATACAGAGCCAAAGTCACCGAGTTTGATTTTGAAACATGGAAAGGTTCGTCTAACATTTTAAACGCCAGGATTCGCTTCCAGAAAATAGTCAATAATGATTATTCTTGAGATTGGAATTGCTTTGGTAGGCCCGTGAAAATAATACTGAAACGGAAAAAAAGTTAATGCGAATAAACATGCCATCGGATGAAGTAAATTTAACAACTGACAGAGTAACATTCTTACTGATAAAAGAGCATCGAAGTCGCCTGAAAAGAACGAGTGGAATGCTTCACACTGTAAACACTCGGAGTTTGCTTGGCTCTAAAAAGTTTATATTCTTTAATGCAGTTTGTGTTTTAGAAGGATGAAAAATATTTTTAAGAGGAATGCAACCAAACGCAGACCATTTAAAATTACATTAATAAGCATTGATGCCTTCATCCAAAATCGGGTGGGGGGGGGAGATATAAATCTTTAAGAAGGTTTGCAGGACTCTATTGTTACGAGTTAATCTGTAATACTGTTTCCCTGCTATGTAAATCTTATGGCAGGAAAGAGAAATCTACAGAGGTTTTTACAGGAGGTCAAATCAATAAACCCTTACCTTTGCGACAAATTTGGCGACTTTAGCAACAAAATGGTTCTAGAAAATGCAAGAATTATGGCCCAATACGTCACGGCCTATCAAAAAGCTACACTCATGTCCATAAATTAAGGATAATGAAGTTCAGGCAAAGAAAGAGACAGAAGCAAAACAAATTTGACTTATTTGTAAAGTCTATTTATTAAACAAAAGGTAAAGAGCAAAAAAGATGCTATATGTTTGACATAATTAATAAAAATTGCGATTTTTACTCCCTGGAGCAAATTTGAAAAAAGAACTTATTTACAAAAAACAGTAAAACATGGTTAGTATGATGGTTAATACGGAGTATGTCTCCCGGACGATGCAATACAGGCCTTACAACGCCTAGGCATGCTGAGTATCAAATTATCCATCTGATCTTGGGGAATATTACACCACTCATCAAGCAATGCCCTCCGAAGTTCCGGTAGACAGGTGGGAGGGGGTTGACGGGCTGCAATTCGTCGGCCAAGCATATCCAAACATGCTCTATTGGATTCAAGTCCGGTGAGTATGCTGGCCAATCCATACGGGTGATATCCTCCGATTGAAGGCATTCGTCTACAATGTTTGCACGGTGAGGACGGGCGTTGTCATCCATAAACAGAAATTCAGCACCCATGGCGCCCCGAAACAAACGTACATGTTGTTCCAGAATGACATCCCGATAGATGTGGCTTGTCATCGTTACACTCTGAACATGCAGGTCAGTTCTGGAACCAAGAATAATTCCTCCCTAAAGGAGCCATCCTGCACCACCGTAACGGTGTCGTTCAATGGTGTTCTCTTGGTGGTAACGGGTACCTGGCGCTCTCCATATGAAAGTCCGGCGAGAATCAGACTGCAAACTTAACCTGGACTCGTCGGAAAACATCACACAAGACCACTGTTGCGGTGTCCACAATGCATGCTCTCTACTCCAGGCTAAACGCAGGCGACAGTGAGTTGCGGTAAGTGGAACACATCTGACAGGCCTACGAGCATATAGACCAATGTGCCCTAAGCGTCTGTACACGGTCTGCCTTGAAACTGTCGTACCGGTAGCTGAAGCGAGCTGACGAGACAGGTCTGATGCTGTGCTCCGTCTGTTTCTTTTGGCAGTAACTGCCAAATACCGGTCCTCATTCGGCGTTGTAACTCGGGGGCGACCTGTGCTGTAACATCTACTCACATTACCATCATCTTGGAATCGTTGCCAAAGCCTGGAGATGACATTCTGGGCGATTCCAAGTTCCTCGGATACTTCCAGCTGGGTACGTCCACATTCCAGTCGTCCGATAATTCTACCACGTAAAAAATCATCCAAATGCTTCCTTTGTGCCATAACTATGCGGTTATTGCACTGAAAGGCTTTTAAAGCGCTTGTGAACAATTTTACTTCTTTGTCACCATTCCTTATATACCCCTCTCTTACACTCTCGTCATTGTGACGTACAATCCGCGCCATCTGGTGGTTTCCTGTAATTTGCATATTCTTCTTCAAGATGTGTGTGATAATTCTACAAGTGAAATTTTCATTTTAGAGTTCAATTTCTGTGTGATTCTGAATTATCCTTAATTTATGGACATAAGTGTATATATACCCGAGGTGCTCAAATGAATTAATCTTTTAGGAGTTTTGTTAGTAGAGCGAGTTGGTCAGCTGTTAGACGGTGAGCGCTAATGATAACTTTGTTTCTGTTATTTAATTAGTTAGTTGTTCTCTGCTTGTGTTGTTAATTTATATAAGTGCTGTATGTCACATGTGCTTCGTGTTTTTGGCAGAATAAAGCATTATATATATAAAAAAAGAAAGAAAAAAATGAATTGGCATTTTTTATTACATAGGGCAAAGAAATGAGCTATACTCATATTTAAGCAGATAATATTTTCCCCATCCATTTCTAAGCTTGTATTGTCGGTTTCTTCAAAGGTTTTGTTTCTGGATGTGAATTTCCACACTCTTTGTATTTATTCCAATCTCGCAGAAAAAAAATTCTGGAAACAAATTTTGGCACGCAATATCAAAGAACGGAAAACTTATATATATATAAAAAGGAAGGAACATCCTTTTTGCCCTATTCTTTCGTGCGCCTTTTTAGGGCCGCAAAAAATTTTTATCTCTAAAAAACTTCGATTGAATCTCCTTTTCGCTCTTATGTCAGGTAAGTTCTTTTATAGAAATCTGGTTTTTTAGAGAGCGAGCTTTATCTGGGATTTCCCTTTGTCGGCGGGAACTTTCTCTCGAGATAGGGATTTTCACTGATGATTTGCAACTGAGGGAATTTAGTTTTTCCCCTCACCTGCTTTTACCCTTGGATAAATTAAAATTTTTCGTATTGAAGAAAAACGATAAATGATTATTCTGCATGAAAAAATGCTAAACTCTAACTCTCTTCCACTTGTTTGTTAACAAACATTCATTCATCATTGTATTGGACAAAATCAAATTGTTCACCCCTCAATTGGATGAAATCTGAAGAATGAGTGGAAAAAAATGAAAGATAAATAAATAAATAAATGATCAGAAACAGTGAAATGATATTAAGAACCTTAAGAAAAGAGAGCTAAAGAAGCAGCATTATTTCAGAATTAATGGAATAAACTGCAAGGGATGATAGAATAGACTACAAGAAACATTTCATGCTTCCATACATTCTTGTACAATGGCACACATACTGGAGATAATCAGGAGAGGAAGCGCAATTTGTTTACTTATAGCACAGGTTCCCAACTTGTGGTACGCGTACCCCGGGGGTACAGGAAAGTAATGTTGGTAATGGTGGAGAGCACAAAACATAAGGAATTAAAATGTAAAACGTTGTATAATTTTATACCCCAAGTTCTGTGAAAGGCGAAGGTTACGCAAGTCCGGATGACTAAGGGTAGTGAAAGAAAAAAACCAGCAGCTCGATGTTAAAGAAATAAAATTTTTAATGCTTTTCATGAAAACAGAACTTGCTGAAAGAACATATTCGTCTCATTTGTATATTAATAACAAACGTCGCAATAAGCTTGAAGCAGCTCCAAACACGAGATTATATCTTGTATCTGGACCTAATTTTATAAAATTTAGCTCCATAAAATAAACTCAAGGATTGCATTCAAATTGTCTCCCATTTCAACTCGTTGACAGAAATGGCGTCTATAGACGTCCAATGCTTGGGATTGTAGATGCAAATGAAGGCTATTGCCGCCTTATTATTATAAATAAATTATTGACATGCATATCAGTGTGAAATCTATTTCCCTTGAAAGTCTTCATTGTTCTGGCAAGAATGAATGATGAATATTTATCATTAAGATCGCCTGTCATTTACGCTCCCTTACAAATGTTCCTCAAAATTGAATTGTGTATATCTCTAGATTTTTGTTATGCTAATATCAGTGTTTATTCTTGATTTTTTAAATTTTGCATTACAGAAAAATCTAGATGAATTCAGATTAACTGCATTAATGTGAAAAATAAAGTTATATTGGTTTCTAAAAATATACATTTTTCTTTTTGTTAAATTATTCCCAGAACGCATCTGAACATTTACCAAGACGTCTATAGCAGTTCTCGTGTATCAGCGAAATCGAGATATTAAAAACAAATGACGGCTATAGACGTCCGCCATTTTTTAGAAAAAATTGTTAGAAAAAATAATAATTTTATTCTGTAAGTTTGAAATCTTCGCGGAACTCCCCAAGAAACAACTTATTAACGAAGAAAAGAGTTGCTTCTGTCGTCCATCACCGTTTTCAGCGTGAGCGTCAACATATTAATATGTTATCGCGATGAGTAGTCATTGGCTTTCATCATAATCAGGGGCGGCTAGTGCACTGAGGTATAGGTACTGAGATAACAACTCCCAACATTTTTCATTGTATGAATTCAATCGTTAATTTATTTTATTTTGCATTTAATATCTCTTGATGCTCAAATTCACACCCGCACACAACGCATGAATCCAAGTGTGACATTTTTTGCACTGTATCACTTCCTCTTCTCCCTTTGTTGTGTCTCAAATGATGCATATGCTTTTGAGCCAACATTTAATCTTTTTAATGTCCTTTTATTGTATTTTTTGCTTTGTCTTGTTCCACTTCCAATTCGCGAGGACTATCAGTGATGACAAACTGCGTTCTGGGCAATTCCTGTAGTAATAATGCCCATTGATTTAAACGGTCCAATTTAGACAAATATTTGCGGTTGAGTCTAGGTAATCTTTGGACAAAAACTAAAAAAGAATCCTTATTTTCAAACTATTTTCATAAATTGATTGTAGTAAATTGTAATCAAAGATATACCCAGACCTATCTGATTTTCCTTCATAATCTAAAACACGTAAGGCATTTTTTGTCTTTTGTTAAAATAATAATTAAAGGATGATATCTAAATCTCAACACTTGCTCTCTAACTGTTACCACGCAGAGCTTTCTCTTAAAAATGTTTCATTCACACCATTTACATCGTTATGTCATCATTTGCCTATTTTACGGTCAAAATATTGAATAGAACTAAACTTGCGATATCTGCCAAATCTAGGCACCGATCCACATTCGGCGACTCTCCTGTTATTCTTGGTGGACGCGATTCTGACGATTACTGTAAAACTGTTGCATCGCTGTATTGTTGTAAAACTACTCCGATTAAGGTGAAGCGTGAGCTTTGTTTCGAATTCAGTGCTAAGGTCTGGCATTGCCACTGGGGTCACTGAGTAACAATCGCAGTGGATGGCATGATGAATGCACTTCGCGGGGAGACGATGAGAGATGACCTGCAGACAGCCGGGTTGTATGTCATCTTTTGTGCCTCAGTTCTAGACAGCAACTTGTTGCACTCCGGCCTATGCTGTGTTCCCAGTGATGCGCTGTATTTCAAACATTAGACGAAATACAATGGAGCCTTCCTTCCAAAACAGCACATTTATTCGAAACGTAGAGAACAAACAAAGAACGGACATTTTATAACGCAAAATTATTTACGAACAGTATAAAGTCCGCGGTGGCCTAGTGTCAAGGTCTCGGCTTTGGGACCCGAGGATTCCAGGTTCGAAACCCGATTCTATTGAAAATCCGTCGTGTATTGGGCCTGTTGCACGCCAAATCGTACCTGGGGGATCAAACACCCTCTCGTCGGTGTAGCGGGGTAGTTGGAGGGTTGCCTAAACCCCTTAAAAGGCCATTTTGTCTAGTAGTGGTATAATAAACTAACTTTGGTAGTGAGATTAATTTAAGGAAAGAAATTCATTTAGCTTATGGGATGACATTATTTTTTGTTAATTAATTTTATTGATTAATAATTAATTACCAAGTCAAGACACTTCGTTGTGTCTTGAGACAAGAAATTGGAACATCCAGGTTTTTGTTTCATTGAAGAATTTGACGAGAACTTACACCAATCTTAAAAAATGCATTTAAAAATTGATGACTTTTGTGGAAAGTATATTCCCATGGACTTAGAATCAATAGTGTATTATCTTAAACTAAAGGAATAGGTCAGAAAGCAATTTATCGCCTCTAGTAGTCCTCATAAATTGTAATGTGAACAAGTCATAGCAAAAAAGCAATTTATCACCTCTAGTAGTCCTCATAAATTGTAATGTGAACAAGTCATAGCAAAAAAGCAATTTATCACCTCTAGTAGTGCTCATAAATTGGAATGTGAACAAGTCATAGCAAAAAAAGCAATAAAAGGACCCTAAGGTCATCAAACGTTGGATCAAAAAGCATGGAAACTTAGGATACATGTTCTTTATGGGGAAAAAAGGGAGAAGTGGAAAGAAAAGGGAAGAAATAAAATACAGTGCATAAAATTTTATGCTTGGGTTCATGCATTGTGTGCTGGTGTGAATTTGAGAATTGAAAAATATTTTTACTTTAATTGTGCTTAATCCAGTCCTGTGCGGTGGCCCTGTCTGGGCACCCTGTGGTCCATTCTAGGCAACCGGTTTCCTTCAACGGACCGATGACGCATTTTTAAGCTGCTTTTTTCCTAATTTAAAGAGTTTCCTATTCCCATTACATTCCTATTCTCCTGTTTCAATGTTCTGAAGATAAATTAACTGTAAAAAAATTCTGCTACTTGTTTTTCATTAAATTTACTTCTCCATCACCGTCCATTAAAAAATGTCCAGGTGGTCCAAATTCGGCGATTCACCCCTATATGCAGGATGCCCATTCTAACCGTGGCCCAATAAAATATTTCTAAACCGTTAGTATAAGCAAATACTTCGATTTGGTAAAATTCTCTAAACCTTGTGAAGTATAATATTTTATGTTGTTTGAGTCAACAAAGACAATGTTGAAACATCAGGAAGTCCAAATTTTGATACTGTTCCTCAGTCCTGTTAGTCATATTTTGTCATATTTAGTAAAATATGACTAACACACCAACTTTCGAAACAAAAGAAGTTCCACACTTCTTCTACTAAAAGTGACCGAGTTATGAAGCTTTGAATTTCATTATGTTAGACCATTTCAACGGCCGCCTCTAAAGAGATTTGCCAATCATCGGAATCTGCTTCTTCGAGGCAGTCGTAGTAGCAAAAAAATGTATTTTCGATCTCCTCCAATCCTTTCAAAGGTTTTAATAACCGAATCACGATTTTTCAATATTGTTTATACTTTACTTGTTTAAATCTTGTATCTTTTTGCCACGCTTTCTATATCTTTTTATTGTGTGGAATTTCTTTTTCACGCTTAAAGATTTCCGTTTAGAGGAAGGATATGCTCACTAAAAGAAATCTGAAGCTAAACTGAATATAAAATAAAAATATCACTCAAATCTTTTTGGTAAACGATTTCAGGTTTCCCGTGAATTGCTATTGCAGTAAGAATGATTGAAACAGTTCCTTTTTCTTGTTTGATTTATATTCCTTCTTATGAACGAAATCCGTGGGCGCTTTTTGACTGCAATAGGCATACATAATTTTTCATGTGGCAACTTTTGCTCGATACTTAAAAATTTTATTCCATATACAGAAACTGGCTTCTAAATGAAAATCCTAGATTCCTAAAAAACGATATATATATATATGTATATAGATTTTATTCGATATACAGAAATTGGTTTTTAAATGAAAATCCTAGTTTTTTGAAAAAGTTCGATGTATACAGATTTTATTCTATTTACAGAAACTAGTTTTTATTCCGTTTATTCGTTGTATAGACACTTACTTTCAAACAAAAATCCTAGGTTCCTGAACAAAACAATATATAGAGATTTTATTCCATTTACAGAAACTGATTTTTATTCCATTTATTCTATTCTAGATTTTGAATGTATATTCTTAGAGTAATGGAATAACATCCTAAAATGTCTACGCAAAAAAAAGTACCAACATTTTCATGATAATGGTAATTATCTTGCTTCCAAAGATTGCTCAAACTCTTCAGGGCTCTCTTTTTCACTTCGAAAAGGTTTCAAAGATTTTCAGCATGATAATGTGTTTTTAGGTCGGTCTGTGAATTGCGTGACGTGACATTCGTGATGCAAAACTCGTTACGCAGAGAATGAAACGGCAACTGACGCAATCAAGCCGGCTTAGAAGATACCAAGACAGGAGAATAAAGCCTGAAGCACTTTCACGCTTCGATGTTTCGGACTGGAGGTCCAGTCTCTTTTATTTATTTATTTATTTTTTTAAGTGAACCTCTCAAAAACTCCACTTTTTTAAAACTTTTCTTCAGACTGCTACAAGTTTCTACTTTAAAGAAATTGCGTCTGGATTTTACTTATTTAAAAACCAGGGGAGACATCCACTGCCACATAGACAGTGGAGAAGGGGGTGGGGGAGACAGCTGATTTGGGCTCCACCCATATCGTGTCTGTTCCTCGGACAGATGGTCCGAACGACAAGGGAAAAAATGGGAATAAGACGCTTTTGTCTGCTTCCTCTCTCTCCCGGCATCCCTTGCGAAACAGTTTGCTCATCAATAATTCGAGTTCAACATTCCCCCAATTATTATTTTTAGCTGCTTGCTGGAACAGAGACGTGACGCTTCTTTGTAGTATTTATCTCTTCGATTTCTTAGCTTGTGCATTAATCCCTAAACGCTCAATTTAAAGCACGCATTTCAGAAATTGTTTTTTGAAATTAGCTAAACACGCCAAGATAATGATAACTGTGACGTAAAATTAAAATTCCGAAGAAGAGGGGAGAAGGGGTTTCTTTTTCTTAATTTAGAAAAATAACCGGAAAATCGGTAGAAAGTATTTTTAAAATAATTTTTATCGATATATATTAAAATTTTTTGAAAATATAGTAAAATAACAGAAAACAAAGATTATTTACGAATTTCTTGCATTACTAGAGAAGAAATCGGAGGAAAAAATATTCAGAATGATATTTGTCTTCTGTCCACAATTGAGCTCAATTCCACAAGTTCTTTGAGTCCTCAATTTGACTTCAATCTCTGGCTAACTGGCGGTCTTTGCTTGTTGAAAATTGTGCAGGAGTTTGGGTGCGTATTGACTTGTTAGACAAAGCAGAAAAAGAAACAATGGAACGCATTCAGTTTAGGCACGGAAGTGAAATGTAACTGTCATGCAAATAGAGCGCTGGGCGTTGACGGGTTCCGACAAAGAATGAGGAGAAGACAAATTGCGGTCAGACCGAAATTAAATCCGCACTTCAGATCTATGAGAGTTAAAAAAATATATTATTCGTATTTATCAATTATGTACAGGTGATTTTTTTAAACTGACAGTGCTCAGAGTCTTCTGTAGCTCGATCTATCAGATGGAATGCCACCAAATTTGCTAGGAAGACTAAAGACGACACGGGGAAAAAGATTCCGTGATAAAAAAAAATAGTTCCGAAATTCGCCGATAGGGAAAATGTGGCGCTGTTGTAGTCTACACAGCTGGGAATTAGACAAATGAAAAACAAAGAAAAAAATTCTGAGTAAAAACGCTTTAATACAGCATATGAACTGTCCCAAAGGGTTTCAGAGATGAAATTGCAGTACAGCATAGCTCCAAACCTCTCAATGTGACCACCCTTCTCGTGGACCACACATTGCGTCCTGTATACAATAATCTTGACGGCCGAAACTAATATGTCACCATGAGTGCCCAGTATAGTCCGTAATATGTTGTCCTTTAAGGTCGTTAACGTCGGGACCCCACCAAGGTAGACCTTGGACTTCGAATAATCCTACTGGAAAAAATCGCATGGGGTTAGATCCGGGGAGAATGAACATGGAGAATGTTTTGTACAGGATGCAATGCGCGGTCCACGAGAAGGGTGGTCACATTGAATCATACTGAAGGGTCATGACATGCCTTCGCCGATGGAGTAATTTTATTGAATTAAATGCTATGGTGCACTGTCATTTCACCTCTGTAATCCATTGAGGCAGCTCATTTGTTGTATCAAAGCGGTTTTGTACTGAAATTTTTCTCTGTTATTCATTTGCCTAATTCTCAGTTGTGTAGACTACAACAGCGCCACATTTCCCACTATCGATGAATTTCGGAACCATTTTTTTTTATCACGGAATCTTTTTCCACATCTCGTCATTAGTCCCTCTACCAAATTTGATGGTATTTCAGCTGATAGATCGAGCTACAGAAATCTCTGAGTCAGTTTTTAAAAAAATCACCTTGTACATAACTGAATGTTATGTACGCGTCTGAGTATTTGTTTTGACAATTTCATAGCTTCTGCATTAAGACACAATCTGAGACACAGGGATCAAACCGAAGTGAAATATAGTAAATTACTGTGTAACACGTTGAATGCATTATTATCCTAAATCGATCCTACAGGCAAAATAGGCAGCTTCCTACGGGCTCCGAAGCCTCCAGATTTTTTTGGGAGTATTTTCAGGCTAACCCGATTTTGTGCTTCTATTTGATTCACACGGACCATTTATTTGGACATATTCAGATTAACATTTTAGAATCGTTTTAGTTTCAGAAAATTACTTTTGGGAATTTTCAAATTCACTTGCAGATTAATGTTTTTTTCTTTGTATTATACAATCGGCTGATTGATTCTGCCCTGGTAAAATTTGTATTTGAGTTTTTAGAAATGTTTTGTAATTTTTGCACCATTTTGTTTAAAATTACTTTTAAATTTAAATTTCTTCTGGTATTGAAAGCAACTTTCTTGAAGATGACCAACAACAAAACGTTTTGATAGTTCAGTTTGTCGTAATACGTGTATTTAAAAGTTTTTTTATATAGATATTAAATTAAAATAAATAAATAATATCTGGTTTCGGAAGTTTGCAAATCCCGAAATTTGCATTGCTGAAGTACCCCTCCTTTGCAGGCAAAACCTCTCACAATCGGCATCCCAGTTCTGTTCCCTGGATGACGAAGACTCAGATGTCGTCCTCGTCAGCTGACCGTGGGTCAAAATAAAGAGGTCAGCCCCCAAATAGTCCTCGAGTTGCTTCGAAACGAGACGTAATATAACTAAAGTGGATGACGATGAAATAATCAAACATACAGGCTTCTCACATAAATAAGGGCCACCCGCTCTTAACTTCAGAACGACGGCAGTTATAGTCATGAAAGTAGTGTCTAGGGATAGTAAAACGGCTATGCGCTATGCGATGAGTCCACTTACAGTGGCACCTGGTGACACATTCCAGATTTAGCGTTACTATCTCGAAAATGGTGTAAAATAGTGGGAAAATGTCAATTACAAAGTTGTAGAGCGTTATCGATTTAGTACAAATTGACACCTTGTGCGCATTTATTCGAAGAATAGAACGCTTGAAATGCACATTTGTTTGTTCGCATTTTCCTAAACTGTGACATCACAAGACATGAATAAAAGGAGAAAATGTTATTTTTCGGACAAAAAACGATCCCATTATAATTTTTCCTGTGGGAATGACTCAAACAGTAGGTGTGTGTGTCCGCCAACATTGCTGGATTTTAGTTGACGTATTACTGTTGCTTGTGCTAGCGCACCAACTATATCCTAAAACGTGTGCAAAGTGAAATTCAAACAAGGGCTCAAATCTATATTATAGAAGACGGAGAGCACTTTGAACACCGAAACTAAAGGTATCTTGTAATAAATAATTGTTTTTCCTCTTTTTAACCCGCTTTGTGACGTCGAAATTCGGAAATCGCGAACAAACAAATGTGCATTTCAAGCGTTCTGAGGTGTAAGCGTTAGCAAAAGGTGTATTTTTGTACTAAATCGATAACGCTCTGCAACTTTGTGATTGACATTTCCCCCTGTTTTGCACCGTTTTCGAAATAGGAATGCTAATTACGGAGTTTTTGACCAGATGGCGCTGGAAGTGTGCTCATCGAATAGCGCTATACTCAGACCAGTGGTGCTCAACCATGGGTCGCGGAAACATTTTTGTGTGTTGCTAAATTCAAAGAAATTTATTTGAAAATGAAAAATATAAGGTTTTTCTTCAAAAATTGTTGTTACGACCTGCAGAGGGCTCTCGATTAAGGTTATCAGACCTCCAGAGGGGTCCGACTAAGGTTATAAGACCTCCAGAGGGGTCTCGACTAAGGTTATCAGACCTCCAGAGGTGGTCGCAACAGCAATACGTAAACTGAACGAAGCACAG
>BGPR01041247.1:1619-13685 GCA_013235015.1 Araneus ventricosus | reverse complement strand
GGTTTTTTTTTACGAGATTTCACAGTCATCACAACTGCTATCTACCTAAATTCGCACTCTCACAGTCATGCACAAAAGGTGGCAGTGGGTAGACATGGTGACATATCTAACTCGCAGATCCGATGGCACAGTATTTAATTAAGGGTATCGTAACATCCAGCATGCGTCAGAACCGAACAGGTTAGTACACATTAGTCATTCAATGTAAAATCACAGCACCATCTACTCCTACTCAATACTGCGCACTCTAAGTGACAGGCAGTCAACTCCCTACACATATCTGACCGTAATACGACACATTCTGGCTGCAAAATGATTACAAGTGCTGGTTTCTATTGAATCCCATGAGCACCTTTTTCTACCCACAAAACACTCACCCAACTCGCTTTTATACTCTAGATTTCTATAATGGACACAACAGAGCAACAGGTAGCACAATATGCTGTAAGCGTTGTAAATCAATATTGTTATAGGCATATTGAAATTCTTATACATTATTGTTCAATATTGTATAATATTATATGATAATAGATATGATATTGTTGATATTGTATAGAATATTGAAAATTTTATAATATTGTTCAATATTATATAATATTGCATATATATTCGATATTACATTAATATTATATGATAATATTATATAATATTGTATATTTCTGAATATTGTTCAATATTGTATAACGTATCTTTTGTAATACTGGGGAACCAGAGGATTTTTCAAGTTATACCACGCGGGATAAAGAGCAATAAATAAAGTCCCATTTTTTAATTCTGGCTCGGTATACAGAGGTGGTCCGAACAAAAGAGGGCCTGTGGAAAATTGATTTGTGACTGGCAAACTAAATTCAGCAATTCGACAATCACATTATTGCTTTTCTCTACTGCATTGCACAACCTGTTGATACAGTTGACTAAAGTACATGAAAATGATAAATATTATATTACTTTTAGAGTTAATTTCTATACTACACAAAAAAATCGATAATAAATCAAATAATAAAATAATCGTCTATAAAATGCAATTTGGTATACAGAGTTACTAGAATAGGTTTACAATATGTGATTTTTGTTTCTTTTTTTACATGTGCTCAACAGCAAATCTTTCATAATATCATCACGATTTAGTTTTGCGTTAAAAAAAAGATCTTCGATAAATAAAATGATCTAAGCAAATCAATCACTCTTTCATGATGTAGATCCTGGCAAGTTATTTTATTCTATTTAATCTTCGAGAAAAATCTTTCTTAGATGTGACGGTAGATGGTAAGGTACATATAATTTTGAGAAATAGAATTAAAATTTGAATAAATTCCAAACTAAATTGTTTTAAAACATATATTGCAAGATTTGGCTATACTGTACGCTAAGGGAAAACTCTGACGGCTAATTTGATTTCGCTTGAATAAATGAAAGCAATTCGTATTTTCGTTTCAAAACTAGAAAGCTGTGCGGGAGAATTTGTGTCCTGTCTCAGGTGATATATATATATATATAAACTAAATTAACCTAGCTTCTCTAATTTTACAATACATTGGAAACGTGCAGCACCTCCATTTGCATATTCTTGTTGAAATGTGAATTGCTAGAAAACTTGAAAATAAATAAAAAAAAAAAAAAGACAAGAAATATTTAGAATTCACAAATCTTGCTTTCCAATTCAACTCTGAAAAAATTGACAGGCTTGTCCTGCACATACTTCGATGTTAGTGAGTAGACACTTTATCATGTAACTCTTTTCCGATTTAATTTTTTTTTTTTCTTGCACTCTTGTTGTTACCCTCTTTATCTCATTAAAATTAAGTTAGTAGTTCAAATATAGTTGCCGAGATATGAGATCAGTCACCAGTTCCATGGTATTTTGCTCAACTTATGCGACTCCAATAGTCGCTGAACTACAAATTCGATTTCTCAATTTTTTTTTTTGTAACTTCTGTTGTTACCCTTACTCTAAAGTAGAGACATTAGTATGTTTCTTAACATTTATAGTTACCGAGATATAGAGGATCAATGTCACCCACCATGAGTATTTTGTGTCAATTAGTACCCATTGATAGTTGCTGAACTACAATTCCGATTTTCACATTTTTTTTTAACTCTGTGTTACTCTTTATCTCAAAAGTAAGAATTAGTTGCTGTTTCAACATATTAGCTGATAGTTACCGATGGAGGACTGCGTCATCAGTTGCAGTATTTTTACAACTGAGGCGACTCAATAGTCGCTGACCTACACCTCTGATTTTCAATTTTTTTTGTAACTTCTGTCGTTACCCTTTATCTCTGAAAATAAACATTATTATTACGTTTTAACATGTTATGAGAGTTACTGAGATATAGAGGGTCTCCGTTACCTCAAGTTTATGGTTTACTTGCGTGTAGAATCAAATTCCTTCCTGAGACTCCAATGGGACGAAAGAGTCCTACGTTAAAATAAATACTGTTTAGCGCAGGTACCACAAATAGACTTCTTGTGCCAGTAATCTAAACAAAAGCAAACCAATCAGTTCGTAACTAAGGCTTAAAAAAGTTGACAAGATCATTTTAGAAATAATGTTATAGTTCGATCATCAATATATATTTGAATGCAGTAGTAGCCTGTCTGTTAAATGACACTCTCACAGCGGAGTGGCCTCCGAAACTTTCTCGCATACGAAAAGAAGTGGGTGGGTAAACACCCAGTGGTAGGTAAATATTATTGGTAGTATTTACCCATGCCGTTATTTTGAGAAAAAAATATAGAATGGTGATTTTACAATGAAAATATAAAATCTTATGAATTCCTGAAAACTTAATCATTTTGCAAAAAAAGAATTGTGTCATGTTCTCACTTTTTACGCGCCATGGAACCAGAACTTTATTCAAGTTTTGCTATTGAAATACGAAATCTCACTGTGGTGATATCACGCAAGATTCACCATACCTTTCCATCTGGAAAATGTCAGAACGAACTTTGATTCAGGGGTTGCTATACTTCCAAAAGTGCTGGCTCGCTAAAGTACTTCAGTGGTAGATCCGCTCCAGGTCAAATGCCACCATACTAACTTTAGTAAATAAGCGAAACTTGCATCAGCCACAGTGTAATGTGCATTTTGAACTAAATATGATTTGAACACCTGTTTTTTTTTAACCCGAACGAACTGAAATTTCATAACAGATCTATAATAAGTGAGTATGCATACCAAGTTTTATTTATCTTAAGCCAAAAGCTAAGAGATGCATAGAGATCGATTAAGTATGCACGAGAGACAGTCAACCCGTCCATGGATTTGGCCTTCGAAATTTTATACGGACTCTAGATCTGCATCACGATAAAACTGTGTCTACCAAATTCTATCCATCTAGATTCTTTTCAAGTGCTTTTGAGTTATAAAGTTCACATGACTTTCGACATACAACACAGACAGACTTCCCTGTTGGAATTTTCCCAAAAATTTGATAGAAACCTACAAATTATGCTTTAAAAGACCATCATACCAAATTTCCATCTCCGATAGCTCTAATAGTTTTCGAAAGTTATCGTGTTCGGTAGCAGATAGACAGAGTGACACACACATCAAGAGAGAAGACATAATTATAAATTTCCTACTCTTTCTTGACTCAGGGAGGTCTATGTGGAGATCTCCAAAACTGAGTTCGAATTCTTCGACTGATTGGACAATACTTTTCTCTTTTGTATACCTGTATACGAGAGAAAGTGAAAAGCACATTTGGAAAATAGATATGACATGAAGAAATAAGAATGGAAAAACATTAAGGATTATGATATTTAAGAGTAAATGTTAAGAACTAGAATAAAAGAAAATCTTTGGCTCTCCTGAGAAATAAGTGGTTTCGGACTTTCAAAGATACGATTCAAAACAGCAATGTTTGCCTTATTAGAGTTGCATGTAGCCTGAAGGTGTGAGTAGATATCTTGGTGTAAAGGATGATCTGGAAGAAGTATTTGAATTTCCTGGAATATAAATTTCACTTCTCTTCAAGAGAGAAATTTTAAAGGAATTTAATGATGATGAAGTGAAAACAAGATTTTAACTGGATGATAAAACAGAAATGCTAATATTTTGCAAGAAGAAATCAAACCATTAAATATATTTTCTTTCTTCAAATTGCTGGCTAAAATATGAGCACAAGGAAGGTTCAGTGAGATTTTGTGACAAATTAAATTAAATATAAGTTAACTTGTTCTTAATTTGTTTGACTTTTTCCAAAAACCAAAAGCCGTCAGTTTGATCCTTTCGTATCAGGTATACCTTTTCACATTACTGTAATCATTCAGGGGTTCATCAGGTTTTTAAGGGCCTTATTTTTGTGGGGAAAATTATTATTGTGAAAATAAAAATATTTTTTCGAAAAAAAAATATTTTTAGAAAAAAAATATTTTTGAAAAAAAAATATTTTGAGAAAAAAAATAAAAATATAGAAAATTTATCATGTAAAACCTCTCAATTTTAGCAGTCATATTTCTATATCTCGTGAAGGGGCCGTTTTGTGAATTTGAGTTTGTGGAGGTTTTATAAATTTGAATTTGTGATGTTTTTATAAATTTGAATTTTGTGAAGGGCCGTTTTTATGAATTTGAAGTTTGTGAAGGAGCGTTTTAATGAATTGAATTTTGTGAAGGGCCGTTTTATGAGGGAATTATGAAGGCCCATTTTATGAATTGAATTTTGTGAAGGGGCCGTTTTTATGAAGTGAATTTTTGAAGGGACCGTTTTTTATGAAGTAATTTTGAAGGGCCGTTTTAGGTGGAATTTGTGAAGGCCGTTTTTATGAAGTGAATTTGTGAAGGGCCGTTTTATGAATTTGAATTTGTAAAGGGGCCGTTTTTTTATGATTGAATTTTGTAATGTTTTTAGAATTGAATTTATAGTTTCATGAACTGAATTTTTTAGAAGGGTCCGTTTCTTTATGAGTTGAAATTTGGGAAGGGTCCGTTTTTATGAAGTGAATTTTGGGAAAAAATGTTTTATAAAGTGAATTTTGAGGGGCCGTTTTCATGAACTGAATTTCAGAAGGGGTCACTTATAAAAGTGAATTTTAGGAAGGCCGCAACCAATCCTCGATTTTCGCCCGGCTCGACCCATGCATTTATCAACGAACAGTTAACTAAACTTAAATAACTTTTGTAAAACGCATGCAAAGGTCTACGTTTTACGTTAATGTTTTGTTTATTTTAAAAATACATATTCATACAGTGCAATGTACATGATTTTATGTTTTTGCAATTAAGTTAAGCAGTATAAAGAGATCTTAAAAGAGGTATAAAATTTTTTCTATGAATTTCATTTTCTGGAGCAAATTTTTAAAACATACAATACAGAGCATAACAAACATTAAAAAAGCACTAACCTATACCAAGAGGTCAGAAACTAAGAGTAGTAGCAGGTTTTGCTATTAAAAGAGTTGTTTTTCTAATGTTATGAGTAGGGTAGCAATTGAGCATTTATAGAACTACGGCTTTTTTGTTATCTGGCCAGACCTTCCACCACATTTGATCGGATAGTTGGGAGTCTACTGTATTTGTTTAGTCTATACTGGAGCATAAGAGGATTAATTAAACCAACAAAGCACGAAGAGTTTATTTGCGACGTGTTTATATATTTTCAACTATAAAGTTCCCTATAAAGGAAAGCCATTTAACTCCTTCAAGCCAGATGTTATTATTTTTTGGGGTTTTTTTTACTGACCTTTGCCCCAAAAGTACTGCTATACTTGAAGAATTAACACGTGAGTACACGCGCTCCTTTCTACTATGTTAGTACACGCGCGGGACAAATTTTACCCCACTCTTTTTCGGTGCATAAGCTTGCAATGTATGATTAGGCTAAAGTAACGCTTTTATATGAAATTATGAACCAATTCGAAGAGTTAAAAACAATTTAATGTGATACTATTTGATATTTATTGCGGAAAATCGACTTTTAGTTCAACATGTATTTTTACTGAAAAATGTACACATATAAGTTTCGACAGACAAATTTTGTGATAAAATATATAAAATTTCTACAACTGACTTTTTCAAAGTACACATAATAGGCGTATCATTATTTAGAAACAAGTATTTGTTATTCTTTGTATTGAAACTCTTTGAGTAAATAATGTCTAAAATTACTACAAAATTAATCGATATAATTCTATTAATTATTACATAATATATGTACTCTTTTTTTACTTTCTCGTATACGAAGTATGCAAAGAGAAAGTATTGTAATCGTCAAAAAATTCTAACTCGAGATTTTGACGGATCTCCACGTTTTAGACCTCCCTGAGTCCGAAAAACACAATTTTGGAATTATGTCTGTCTGTCTGTGAACACGATAACTCGAAAACTATTAGAGCTAAGGGGATGAAATTTGGTATGTGGTCTTTAAACATAATTTGTAGGTTTCTATCAAATTTTGGACAAAATCCGTCCCCAGGAAGACTGTCTGTCTGCATGTTCGAGGTCATGCGAACGCTATAACTCAAAAACTTGAAAAGCCAGAGGGATAAAATTTTATACACAGTTTTATCGTCATGAATGTAGGTCCGTATAAAATTTTGGACCAAATCCGTCAAAGGGTTGACTGTCTGTCGGTCCGTATAATTTACTTTTAAAGAGAATCCATTATCTCCACGCGCATGCGTACAGGAAGAAATATTCTGTGCACGCGAAAGCTATGGAGCGAATTACGTCAGTTTGTCCTTGAGCCTGAAAGAGCGGAAAATCGGTACGCGTCTCTTTGAATTTGATTCTTTACCTAGATATTTTTCAATCCCTATAATGAAAAACCTTCCGCTAGTCGTTGGATTCTGGGTAACAGTAGGTTCTAATTTTTTTAGTCACGCGGTGGAAGGGGAAACGGCACCTTTTTGGGGAAGTATACGAGAAAGTTGAGGGGAGAACACTCCCGCTGGTTTTTATACAAATATAACTTAGCCACATTTTAGTCATTCCATCTGCTTATTGTTTGAACAATGTTCACGAAATATGATAACATGCCTTTTACAGACTAGTTTATTGCACCCTGAACAGGACATTGCTGTTTTTCTGTCCCCCTTTCGGGATATATATTGTAATGTCCTGATCTTCATTTCGGAATTTTTTCCAAAATTTGAAAGTGGGCACAGGAATTTGAAATTGTTTTGGTTATTTTAACATTTTTCCTATGAAGCAGTGTACCTTGTGAAGAAATTTTGTACTCGCATTTGCTGGCGTTCTTCGGAACTGTTAGTGGCTCGATATTTGTATGCCCGTAAGGACAGGTCAAATTACTAGTTATATATTGGAGGTATTTTCGTTCTCCAGTTAATCTATCCACACCAGTTCTAAATTCTTTTTCAGGTTCGTGAGCTCTTATTTCGTCCCTCTGCCTTGTTTCTCAATGCAGGACTAAAATGAAAGCGAGCACACGCGCGGGGTAAAATTCCTCCCATCTGGCATTATTGCAGAAATAAAACCCGATTTCCTGAACGCAAAAGAAATTCCCTTTGACCATCTGTTAATGACCTTGACATGTACCATATGTATAAGAACGGTCATTTAAGAATAACCCCTTTTTACTTTCTCGTGTACGAAGTATAACAAAGAGAAAGTATTGTAATCGCCAAAAAATTCGAGCTCGAGATTTTGACGAATCTCCACGTTTTAGACCTCACCGAATCCGAAAAACACAATTTTGGAATTATGTCTGTCTGTGAACACGAGAACTCAAAAACTATTAGAGATACGGGGATGAAATTTGGTATGTGATCTTTTGATAATTTATAGGTTTCTATCAAATTTTGGACAAAATCCGTCAACGGGAAGTCTGTCTGTCTGTCCGCGTTCATGTGAACACTATAACTTAAAAACTTGAATAGACAGATGGATAAAATTTGGTACACAGTTTTATCATCATGAATGTAGGTCCGTATCAAAGATTGGACCAAATACGTCAAAGGGTTGATGTCTGTTTAATCGCAATTACTTCTTAACAAAATTGCTTGCATAAATGAAATTTGGTATGTGGACTTACATTAATTGTAGATTTGTGTCCAATTTTTGTGTCAATCGGTTAGAAAAAGGCGTTCGAATTTCATAATTAATTTTTCTAATCCGATTCTGCGTACTGCTAGCAATCTCTGTGCATGCGGAGGGATTACCGCACTTTGTCCTTGAGCCGGCAAGTGTGGAACCTGCCAGTGTGTTATAGATGCGTTTTAACACATAGGCATCTCTTTGAATTTGATTCTTCACCTAAATATTTTACAATCACTTTAATCTACAATGAAAAACCTTCTGATAGTCATTGGGTTCTGGGTTACAGTAGGTTCGAATCTTTTTATCCACTCGGGGCGAAGGGAAACAGCACCTTTTTGGGGAAGTATACGAGAAAGTTTAGGGGAGACCACTCCCACTGGTGTATGTCAAAAAATGCAGCTGGGGTAGATTTTGTCCCACCTCGTGTTCCGACGGGTTGAGACGCAAATCGAAATGCGTCACGCAAAAGGAAAGCGAATATTCATTTGAATTTTAAAACTGCTACAAGCTATTCAAAAAGTAAAGCGTAAAAGATTATAGTCAGTTGCATATTTCGATGTTCGTTCGGAATTGATATGCATTTTGAGAATCACTAGATGATATGAACCAGCGGGAGTGGTCTCCTCTAAACTTTCTCGTATACTTCCCCAAAAAGGTGCTGTTTCCCTTCGCCCCGAGTGGATAAAAAGATTCGAACCTACTGTAACGGAGAATCCAATGACTATCAGAAGATTTTTTATTGTAGATTATAGGGAATGTAAAATATTTAGGTCAAGAATCAAATTCAAAGAGATGCGCACCGAGTAAAACGCATCTATCACACACTGCTACTTCCAGTCTTGCTGGCTCAAGGAGAAATTGACGTAATCCTTCCGCGTGCACAGATATTGCTACCAGTACGCATGCGCATGGATAATCGGACTAAAAAAATTGAATATGCAATTTGAACGCCTTTTTTTAACCCATTGGAACGACATTTGTGCACAGATCTATAATTAATGATAGCAACCGTCATACCAATTTTTATTTATCTAAGCCAAAGTGTTTAGAAGATATAATTTTTACCAGTAAGAGATTGTACAGTCCGACAGACAGTCAACCTTTTGACGGATTTGGCGAAAAATTTTGAAAAAAATGTATACCAAATTTTATCCATCTAGCTATTTAAGTTTTTGAGTTATAGAGTTCACGTGAACGCGGACAGACAGTCTTCCCTTAGACGGATTTTGTCCAAAATTTGACAGAAACCTACAAACTATGTGCAAAGATCACATACCAAATTTCTTTCCCGTAGCCCTAATGGTTTTCGATCTATCGTGTTCACAGACAGACATAATTCCACAATTGTGTGTTTCGGACTCAGGAAGGTCTAAAACGTGGAGATTCGTCAAAATCCGAGTTCGAATTTTTTGACGATTACAATGCTTTCTCTTTGTACACTTCGTATACGAGAAAGTAAAAAAACGGACGCGGACATATGAAAACATGTGGATCCCGAGCAACGCCAGGTTATCACCTAGTGTCTGATAAATCTAAGTTAGTATTTTGTTGACACAAAATACTTGCTGCAAATAAGGTCTTTTAAAATCTTTAATACAAGTTGCAACAGCTAAAAATCTCATTTTTTGAAAGCGCTTTCATTAAACTAGCAGATATACTGGGCACTGCTTGAAATAAAAATATCTTCATGTATTTTATTATAAAATATTGACTATTTAATTGTCACGGAACCTTCACTAAATCCTTCCTTATGCTTATCCTACTTGACGGCAAAATTTGAAGTAGTTATAATACATCAAATGTTAATTATCGTAAATTAAATCAATTTTTGACATCAAAGTCATGTATACGTTATATGCGATAAAGTAAAAAAAAATTTAATAATAGCACTCGACGGAATGTCAACGCACACGTAAAAAAAGTTGTTTTTTTTTTAAATATATAATAATAATATTTGGTAGTGTATAAAAACTTTTTATACAAAATATTATAGTACACAAAATCCTCTTATCTTTTGCAATTTTATCAAAACTTAATCAAAATGACAAAATCTGTAGCACCAAACAATTTTTGAACCTCGCAGGTTCTCGAAAAATTATAGACTGTCCCAAATGACCGAAAGCTAATTTTTTTCCAAAAATTATTAACATTTCTAAAGAATGATACAAAATTTAATTAAAAGTTGCGAGAGGTAACTCGGAGGCAAATTAATAAATAGACTTATAATACCTATAATATTTTCAACCAATAAGAGTGGCAACACTAGTGATAAAACTTTTCCAAACACGAAATCATTCGTCAGCATTCATTATTCTTCACAGCATTTGTGAGCAAAATTTGAAGAAAATCCATTCAGTAGTTTGATTTATAAAGCGCGAAAAACTATTTATGATTTTTCAGTTCTATTTATATAGATTTTTTTACAGAAATATACAACTTTTATATAACCGCTGTGAACCAAGATTTTACAACGCATTCTGACAGCCATTTTGTTTCCAGATATTTAGTCAGATATGTATAAAAGGCAGAAGTAAACAAATTCGGAAGTGTAACTCCTTACTTTTGGCCCTGCTTCCGAAAGAAGCGTAACCTACACTCTTGCTTAAGAGGATGAATCAGCAGATGATTCACGCCCATGGAATGCTTAAATTATGGTTGGTAAGAGAGATGGACGAATGGCCGAGAGCAGGGTTAAGGGAGAGATTTTTCATCGCTTTTTATCATCTTGCATCATCATCCAACAGAGAAGATTCGTACGAAAGAAATTCGAAGAAAGGACAACGCTATATCCTCAATTTAGAATGGGCATTGCGTCTCATTACACGCATTGAGTTGTATAGGAAGCACTAATCGTCCCTTTTATCCTTTAACATTATTTAAAACTATGATAATAAATTCATTTTCTTCGCCAAAATAAGAAACACTTATTAGTAATATGAAAGACACACAGCTTGCACCTCGTAACTTGAAGAGAAAGAACTAATCAGTTGTTTATGATCTGAGTAGTGATTATGATGTGAAATTTACGATTTTTGCATGAGACTTGAAATAAAGACAGACTAGTTATTCGAATAGATGGACCAAATTGAATAAATTGGAGAATTGTACTGCTACATCAACATGGAACAAAATCTTGAGAGAATAATAGGAAAATAAATCGTATATTTTTATGTTTTTAAAATTATATATTTAAAATACACAAAAATATTAAATGTGGAGAATATGATATTAAAATCAATACACCATTCTACTAGAGATACAACGAATAGTGATTTGACCGAATAGCCGAATATCTACTTTTTAAAAACATTTAACTTTTGACAGTAAATAAAAAATTCCTCAAATTTCAAATGAAAAAATTAAAGATTAATAAAATTGATATATTTTTATTTTTTTATTAATTTTATTAAATATTAACACTTTGATATATATTTTGTGGTCTTTTTTTCTTAATTCCAACAAGAAGATAATGTGGCTTTCACAAATCTAAATAAATTATAATAGTGTAATTTTATCAATACAGACATTAGATTATATTTTTAGAAAATTTATTAAAACCTAAAAAAATTAAAAAGTTGCTTGCCATCCTTTTTACCCTTCACTTAAGTAACTAGAACAAATTTCTTTACTTCAAGTCAGAATGTTAAGTTATTTTCACTTACACTCAGTTATTTACACTTACACACTTACTGCCCAGTAAAATATTTCTCCTTTTCTTTAAAGGTTATTTAACAGTCTCTAATAATGCTAACTTTCCCCCTTACCCCCTTAAAACTGAACAAATGTTAGGAGAATTATTTGATAATAAATGTACAATATTCTTTGCTAAATACATATTTAAAAAATTTATTATCCTGAATTTATTTCGCCGAATATCTGTTGAGTATTCGGCCAAAGCTCTAAACATTATTGCTCTTGCATCATAATTTCACGCTTTACAACGATTAATGACATGCAACAATATTAAATACACTTGCGTACTATGCAACTTAAAATTGAGTAAATGTTAGGAGATTTTTGGATAATAAATGTACTGAAATATAATTCTGCAATATTCTTTGTTT
>BGPR01041246.1:0-13685 GCA_013235015.1 Araneus ventricosus | reverse complement strand
TTAAATGTTATTGTTGGTATAAAGACAAAAATTGTGAAATATAACAAGGAATGCCCAATAATTTCCAAGCATAATATGACAACAATTTTCCAGATAGAAGATTCTCCTGAGACAGAAATAAGATAAACTATAATGCTCCCAAAATGGATTTGCAACCAAGTTTGTTTTGTAAACACTTCTTAACTTTTTGAGTCACGAAAAGGAAGAAAAGGGTTCAAGGTTTCAAACATAGATCAGTGGGGAATAAGTTCATACTTCGAAGCTAGTCAAAAGGGGAAAGCAGAGCGGATTTATAAAATAATCTGCGCACAACGGTTTTATTAGATTTAATGAGGTAGTAACGTTAATTCTCTGGCATTGACTAGGATTAGAAGAAATCAGAAGGACGAGGAATTTTGGCTCGGATTTAGCTGTTGACACTTTCCTTCAAAGGAAAAATATCCTACAATTTACAAGTGCTCGTTAATTATTTGTGAGAAAGGTTGGATGGGGACAATCGGCTAATCTTGAAACTCGATCGAGAGGACTTAATATTTCATCCTTTTGGGGCAAAAAATTATTTTTAATGAAATTTTTTCTCCTAAAATCCAAAATAAATGGATTTCTCTTTCATTTCAATCATCTAATGATTGGGAAGAATCTGCATTCGAGTAACTTCCGAACTTCAAGTTAGATAACCTGAGCTGAAACCACTTACTATTGGATCGGCACTTACTAGTTTTAGTGGCAAGGTCTGAAGTCATGCTGGATTGATTATTTAGGACTAAAATTGGTGAATGTTTTAAGTGCGAAAAGCGAAAATATTGGGAAATTGCAGGAAAAAAAACTGTTCACGCTAGCCGTAGGAACATGCAACACTAGCTTTATTTTTACACACTCTTTTGAACAAGTTAAAGGGCTAAAATTCAAATTTAATGTTTACCACATTATAAAGCATCGCTCATTTCAAACTTAAAGTTCAAAAAACACAATTTTTCACGTTAAACGTGAAAAATTGTGTTTTTTGACACTTGTATTGTTTACCACTTTTAGTATTCAATTGATTTTCTAGCCAAGAATCAACTGCGATGTTTTTTTGTTGGGATAAAAATCCGCAAATTTTTTAAGGAAATTTTAAATAAAGGTTAACGCTATTTTTATACATTAAACAGAACAACTGAATCTTAAAATACAAAATACTGGAGAAAATAATTGATTCATAAATGACACAGCTTCAACAAAGACGGGTAATTTGAATCCCTAGAACAAATTTCAATTTTATATATCTCGAATATCTCGACCTCGGGGTTTGATGAACCTCCACATTTTGGACCTCCTTGAGTCCAAGAAAATATTTTTGGAATTATTTCTGCTAGCCTGTCCATCTGTGTGCATGCTAACACGACAACTTAAAAACGCAAACTATATGGATGAGATTCGGTTAGTATACTTACGCCAAAACTGCAGTTCACCCTCAAATTTTGAAAAAAATCCGAGAATGGAAAGAGCGTCTGCCTGTCCGTATGCATGCGAACACGACAACTTAAGAAAAAACTGGATGGTTGAAATTCTGTATGCAGTCTTTGAACTAAAAATGCAGTTCTGCTTCAAATTTTGAACAAAATCCGAGAATGGAAAGAGCGCCTGCCTGTCCATGTACATGTGCACACGACAACTTAAGAAAAAACTAGATGGATGAAATTCTATATGTAGTCTTTGAACTAATAATGCAGTTCTGCTTCAAATTTTGAACAAAATCCAAGAAAGGAAAGAGCGTCTGCCTGTCAATGTGCATGTTAACTCGATAACTCAAAGTAGCAACGAGCTAGATGAATAAAACTGGGCAATGTAATCATTACACCGAAATTGTAGATCTATATCAAATTTTGGACCAAGTCCTTCAAAAGGAAGAGGTATTTTTCCCAAAATGCATTCTCATTGATAAACAATCAATAGAAAAAGCCTGTCTGTCTATCTATCCGTGTACATTTGAACACAACAACTCACAAGCACTGCGAGCTAAATAGATGAAATATAATATGTGGTATTTATACTAAAACTGTAGAAACGTATCAAATTTTGGTAGAAAAAAATTCTTCATCGCGGAAGGTAATTTTCTATATTTTTGGAAAAAAAATTGTGTCAGTAGGAAATTGTAACCAAACAAATGTGCGTTCGTATGTCCTGTTCTTAATACTAATGTATGCAAGGTTTTTTTCTTACTAAATTGGTGATGATCTACAACTTTGCATGTAACGTTTTACCGTACATTGCACCGTTTTCGACATAAGAACGCTAACTGCAAATTTTGCCGCTAGTTGGAGATATAAGTGGTCTCATCGCGCAGCGTATAACCACTTCACTATACATATGCACCATTTTTATGACTATAGCTATCGCCGTTCTGAAGGTAAGAACTGCTGGGCTCAGGTAAAGAGAGCATCCTGTAATGTAATGTATGTAAGTGCCAATACATACATTACTCGCATCTCAAGAATTTATCATATTTATGTGTATAAATTAGTCCTAAAAATTTTTTTTAAAGCTTCCTGATGAAGGTTTTGTAGAATTTAGAAAAACAACCTCTCAAACGCTGTTTATCCTTTGATACCAAATCCTGTGGGAATCCAGGAAGAGGTGTGAAAACATTGGAAAAAGGCAAAATAATCTAAAAACTAATTTTGCGACCAAAATTTGGAAGAAACTTTTTTAAAATAGAAAATAAAATGTCATAATTAATAAAAAAGGCAAATACAGTCGGACCTCTATTTAACGAAGTCGCTAAATCCCGAAAAAAAGTTCGTTATGTGGAAAATTCGTTAAATAGAGATTTACCTTTTAAAATACTTTCAACTACACAAAACAGATTTTAAATTCATAAACACTAAATATTATTATTTAAAAAAGTAATTAATCACTCCTTTATTTTGTAAATTAATATCTATTTGTTTTATATATTTTACCCATCAAAAAGAAATCTGCAAGGAAAACAAGAATAAAACAAAACATTGTCCGGGAATACACTGTATTTTAATTTTAAAAAAATAATTTTATATTAAAGTTAATGAATTTTAGCATTTCATCATACGAAGGTTTGTTCATTTCTGCATCATGATCATTTCCATCTTCATCATCTTCTTCTTCATCGCAATTCATTGCTGTACTGTTTTTATTTTGCCCACTGTCCACTTCAGAACTGCCTCATCCACATCTTCATAGACACATGCTTTTAAACGTTTTGAACAAGAATTCGTTGAATCATAATTTTGTATCTTATCACGATTTTTTTATTATGGTTGATAAGCTGTTTGGAGGAATACCAAATTTTAAAGCAATACCCTTTTTTCTCACGCCTTTATCCACCTCATGAAGAATTTAATTTTTTTCCTCTGATGCTCAAGCACTTTCGCTTTGACATTTTCCAACTTCAAGGTCATTGATCACCATAAAATGTGTTAAAAGAAAGAATAAGTTTGAAATGTTTAGAAATATTTTGAGAAACAGGGAGAAAAAAAATATTGGATCACAAGAAAAAGTTCGTTAAATAGAGAATGCGCTTCGCTATTTGGAGGTTATTTTACGAAGAAATTCGCAAAATGTTCTTGGTTCCAAGAAATAGTTCGCAAAATAGAGAAATTCGCAAAATAGAGGTTCGTTAAATAGAGGTCCGACTGTACATCGAAATATTCCAAAAAGTTTTTTTATATTAATTATTTATTTGATATTTTTATGATTTTTTTGCCTGTTAAAAATAAGAGGAAGAAACAAGACAAAGTATTTCATTGGTAACTACTTTCTATCAAACAAGTATAACCAGTATTGAAAGCAGTATTCAGAATTCTTGAAGAGGGTGAGAGTTGTTTTTTTTCTAATTCTTAGTTAAATTAATGTTAATTGCACTTAATTTATCTCACAAATATATATATATATATATATATATATATATTGATATAAATACGTAAAAGTATATAAATATATATATATATATATATATTACTTGATCATGTGGCATTTAAATTACAAGTTAATATTAGGAAGAAATTACGAATTAAATGGGTAAAAAAATGTCTGAAGAGCCGCGCGTCTACGGCTGGAAAATCCAAATGCCTGCAAATGAATATAAATAGAAATTTAAGAAGAGAAAAAAGAAGGAAACATCAAATTACAAAGCATTTATTATAACTTTTAGTAGAATTTCTTTCTTTTAAAAGACTATTTCATTAACCATTTGATAGTTAGAAGAAAATTAAGCACTATTTCAAATCACTTAGATCAGCAATTTCATTCCAACAAGTGAAAAATCGGCTAAAATATTCGAATATTTCCATTATATAGGTCAAGATTAAAAACCTATATTTTACTAGTTTGTATTAATATTTTATTCAGACTTAACAAGAATGTATTTTTAACAGAAAAGGTAAAAGTTTTGATGCTGCGAACAGAGTCATTTTCAGATAGCTCAAATGAGGACTAAATATTATAAATGAAACCATTCAAAGGAAATATGCGAAAAAATATATATAAAACTTATATAATCCTATAATGTTTTTAAACTGCTGAAATCTTTCTTCGGTGTTACAATAAGGAATTCATGAATTCATAGCCCCCGTACGTTTCTAACTCAAAATTTAAAAAAAACCTTATTGCCTGTTAAAGATGATAAACTTTGCACAGTGCTAGAATCAGGGAATTCGATTTGAGTATAATATTAATATATAAAGTATAATATAAATAAATAAAAATTCCATAATATTTATAATACAGAATTTTGAACTATATTATAGACTAAAATGAAGATAATAATAAAAATTAAACTAAAATGAAGATAATAATAAAAATTAAAAAGTTTTAAAAAAACACCGTTTATTGGTGTACTAAGAAATGAGCAAAAACCAAATCCCTTGCCGAAGCCATCCGGGCAAGCTGAGCTAAGAAGTAACCAAAAAGAATTACATTCGCAAAAGCCTTAGCGTCCGGTATACACTACAAGACCAGACATTTAGCACGGACATTGTGACCAACGAATTATATCCCCCAATACGAGCAGTACGTGCGACGATCCCCCTCATTATAGGGGTAATACCCAGGGAGGGTCCACAAACGTGATGCGCAGAAGGTCTTTCCGCGCATTACGTCATATTGGGATAGATTCCGCAACTTTCTGTTTTCCCACCTAGTTTCGAATTAAGAAATAAAATTATTCCATCTGTAAGAAACTGTGAAAATAAAAGATTAATGGTTCGTTATTGTATCTTCATCATTTTACATCACAAGACTGCTATTTATTGCTTATAAATTACGCGTCATAAATTTTTATTTTTAATGAAAATGATTCCCTGTTCTTCTCTTTTTGTTTACTTTACAGCAATTACAAATGATCGATTCGCTTTTTGAGGATACTATTTGCTTTTCTTGCCGTCTAATAGGAGTTTTCGATGAATGCAAATAAATAATATGATCTTTTGGGTTTATTTATGTCTAGAGCCGAGTGTACTTTTTTGTTGTTTGTTTCCTTTTTCTCCTCACATTCCAAATGAAAAGGCGGGAAATTTATTTTTATTATGAATATTTCTCGTTTGATTCAGTACGGAGTAGGTTGTTCGATTGCTGAAGAGTTTTCCTCTGATTCGTAAACTAAAGATTGAAAAACGAGCCTTTTTAGAGCCAAATGTTATAGTTTTGCACAAAGATTGAAAGCTAATGCAATGCCAGATGCTGTTGTCAGATTCAAGAAATTTGAAAGGCAAAAGCATTTCTTTCCACTCATTTCCGAAAGATAGTGATTGATGTTCGTACAATTTGGATTTGTAGAGGCAAAAGAAAAGATATCGTTAATGATGAAAATACTCGAATTTTCTCTCAGCAATTCAGCGAGAGCGATTATCAACGTGATTTAAAATTTAAATGCTTAGTTTTCCTGCAAATATATTAATAATAATTTTTAAACAAAAAGCTATTCCTACATTATTTTTGCTATCAAATGAAATGATGAATTAAAAAGTTAATCAGTTAGAGAGGAACACTCTAAACTAGAGCGGAACATAATGTTCTAAAGAGTGCTTTGGACTGATTTCTCGTATTGTACGAAAACGAGCTTTGGAAACTACTTAAGCGATCGGCATCGAAACGGAAATATTCTAAACAAAGGTATTTAATATAAGTTTTGTTATCATCTATTCTGTTTAAAACATTTAATTATCAGTTAAGCAATCGTTTATCTTGAATATAGCAAATATTGGATATTATGTTGTTCAAGAGATTTTATATTATATTTATTATTCTGTGATATGTATATGTAATAATCTCACTTAATTTTATTTCAAATGCTAATATTATATATTTTAAAATCTTAATGTGTTCCAAAATCACTTTTCTAAAACTCCAGTTTCGTTCTATTTCCCGCGCTGGAGGTATATTAAATCTCTCATTTTGGCATATTTATTACTAAAAGAATATTTAATCGCTTTCACGTGCCCACAGAAAATCATGACGGCGTCTCTTTGGCACCAGACTTTTTCCCTGAGACGCTTACGTAATTTATTAAAAATACCCAATATTCCCTTCACTTTGATCACGTGGTTATATTGTTATTCCCTTATCTGAGAGAATCAGGGATTTTCTGTAAATACTTTTACTGAAAAACTTCAACTGCGATGTTGGTATGCCCGTCACTCTCCAAAATATTTTTATAATAAAGGAAAATTAGAATTCAACTCGGTCTGTTTAATCATTTCACGTCTACAACAATGAATACGTTATATATATATATATATATATATATATATATATATATATATATCAAAACAAACTTAGAAACACATATATATAATAATCTCACTTAATTTTATTTCAAATTCTAATATTATATATTTTAAAATCTTAATGTATTCCAAAATCACTTTTCTAAAACTCCAGTTTCGTTCTATTTCCCGCGCTGGAGGGCGCTGGAGGTATATTAAATCTCTCGTTTCGACATATTTATTACTAAAAGAATATTTTAATCGCTTTCACGCGCACACATAATAAGCGAATTCTTTTCCAGACTTTTCCCGAAAACACTTACGTAATTTACTAAAAATCGCTATTGTTCCCTTCACTTTGATCACGTGTCTATCTGTTAAATCCCTACCTGAGAAAAAGCAGGGATCTTCTGTTCTCTTTTGGCTTAAAAACTTCCAACTGAGATGTACGTACATTCCGTCACTCTCCCATAATAAAATGTAATTTAGAATATAGCTCGGCCTGTTTTTTGTTTAACGACTACAACAACGAATACATTTTATATATATATATAAGATCAGGCTTTAAAAAGGTGAAAGGCAGTCCATTGTCATCAAGGAAGAGACGATATTTGTTTAAATCTTCTTTTATTTAGGCATCAGGCGTTATTTCTTCATAGGTAAAGTATTTAATTTGTATGCAGCTCCATGACCAGAATTCAGAAGTTTACGCCCGAGCGGCGCGTTGTTGTTGAAAGCTTACATGCTGGCGCGAAAAAGGGCAGAAATGAATGCGCAGAACGATTAAGTACGCAGAAGAGGGAATTTCCCCTTTAGAAACTCGTGACTTGAAAAGAAAGTTGTAGTGCGTTTATTATTATGAAAGTAGAAGTATTTAAAATGAGGCGTCGTTAAGATTATTTTGGAAAGTTAAAAAATTAAAATATCACATATATATATATATATATATATATTAAGGATGCAATATATATATAATTCAATTAAGATTTGTGCGATGAAGACAATTACGCAAAAAAAGTTTTTTTTTTGTTATTGTTCATTCAAAATTATAATTTATTTTTTAGAATTTTCTCAAAGATATTTGATTTTGTTTTTAGCTAGATGAAGTAAGTGAAAAACCAATATTGAGACGAATGTGTATTTCATAATTACAAATCAAATTATTCTTAAGTGTTCGGTTGCATAAACATTTTCCACAGATTAAAACTAGAGTTGTTTTTATTTAACTGTATAAAAGTTTACAAGCTATAGACGAAATTATCTCCTTTCTTGCATAGAGAACATATGAGAAAGATCACTGCATTTTATTAAAATTTTTTATTGGACTCTCTAAATTATGATTCTTTCGTAATGTGCGACTCTTTAACAACGTTTCTACAAAAAAATCAAACTTCGAAAATGTTTTTTGTAGCTAAAAGAGCTCCCAAACAATTTTTTTATTCCATTGCGTAACATTGGGAGGAAGAAGCGTGCTCCCAATGCTACGTCATCAATTCATCCGCTCTCAGTGAACCTAACCTTACTATTCTCAAGTAACCTTGGTAATAGTGTCTTTAATGATGGGCACAGAAGAGAAACACTACCATTATTGCATCCACCTAGGGAGCAATACCCCGTTTATTTATCTGGCAGCTTCTCATCCACGTATTCGTGGTACCCCCTTCCCGGGTGGAAGTGAGCTTAAAAGTAAAAAAAGGAAAGAAATATAAGAAGTAATTATATATATATGTAATAATCTCACTTGATTTTATTTCAAATTCTAATATTATATATTTTGAAGTCTTAATGTATTCCAAAATCACTTTTCTTAAACTCCAGTTTCGTTCTTTTCCCGCTCTGGAGGTATATTAAATCTCGCGTTTTGACATATTTATTGCTAAAAGAATATTCTAATTGCTTCCACGCGCGAACATAAATCGCGAATTCTTTTCCAGACTTTTCCCTATAATACTTACGTAATATAGTAAAAATATCTATTATTCCCTTCACTTTGATCACGTGTCTATATGTTAAATCCCTACCTGAGAAAAAGCAGGGATTTTCTGCTTACTTTTGACATGAAAACTTAAAGCATGATGTACGTACATTCCGTCACTCTCCGATAATAAAAAGAAATTAGTTAATAACTCGGCCTGTTTAATCATTTAACGACTACAATAACGAATACATTTCAATAGTCGGCAGGATGGTCTGCAAGGAGAAAAAATTCTCAAGAAAAAAATTTAAAACTGTAAGAATTAAAAACGAAACAATGTAATGGAGAGTGACGGGGAATAACAAAAAATGGCTGACCAAAATAGCTGCAAATTTATCGGAACTTCTTCTTAAACTCCAGTTTCGTTCTTTTCCCGCTCTGGAGGTATATTAAATCTCGCGTTTTGACATATTTATTGCTAAAAGAATATTCTAATTGCTTCCACGCGCCAACATAAATCACGAATTCTTTTCCAGACTTTTCCCTAAAATACTTACGTAATATAGTAAAAATATCTATTATTCCCTTCACTTTGATCACGTGTCTATATTTTAAATCCCTACCTGAGAAAAAGCAGGGATTTTCTGCTCACTTTTGGCATGAAAACTTAAAGCATGATGTACGTACATTCCGTCACTCTCCGGTAATAAAAAGAAATTAGTTAATAACTCGGCCTGTTTAATCATTTAACGACTACAATAACGAATACATTTCAATAGTCGGCAGGATGGTCTGCAAGGAGAAAAAATTCTCAAGAAAAAAATTTAAAACTGTAAGAATTAAAAACGAAACAATGTAATGGAGAGTGACGGGGAATAACAAAAAATGGCTGACCAAAATAGCTGCAAATTTATCGGAACTTCTTCTTAAACTCCAGTTTCGTTCTTTTCCCGCTCTGGAGGTATATTAAATCTCGCGTTTTGACATATTTATTGCTAAAAGAATATTCTAATTGCTTCCACGCGCCAACATAAATCACGAATTCTTTTCCAGACTTTTCCCTAAAATACTTACGTAATATAGTAAAAATATCTATTATTCCCTTCACTTTGATCACGTGTCTATATTTTAAATCCCTACCTGAGAAAAAGCAGGGATTTTCTGCTCACTTTTGGCATGAAAACTTAAAGCATGATGTACGTACATTCCGTCACTCTCCGGTAATAAAAAGAAATTAGTTAATAACTCGGCCTGTTTAATCATTTAACGACTACAATAACGAATACATTTCATATATACGTATATACAATAATAATTTTGTTGGTGTAGTCGTTAAGTAATGAACAGGCCAAGTAAATAATTATTTTTCATTCATTATCAATATATGGGAGAGTGGCGGAATATACGTACATTTCGTATGAAAGTTTCAAGTCAAAAGAGATCGAAAAATCCCTGCCTTCTCTCAGATAGGAGATTAACATATAGACACGTGATCAAAGTGAAAGGAATATTAGCTATTTTTATCAAATTACGTAAGTGTTTTACGGAAAAGTCTGGCGCTAACAAGACGTTTCTGTAGGCACGTGGAAGCGATTAAAGTATTCTTTTAATAATAAATATGCCAAAATGCGTGATTTAATATACCTCCAGCGCGAGGAATAACGCGGAACTGGAGTTTAAGAAAAGTGATTTTAGAGTACATCAGTATTGTAGTAAGATTTTAAAATATATAATATTATAATTTAAAGTAAAATTAAGTGAGATTATTATATATATATATAAGATCATGCTGTATTGATGATGAGGTGTAGTCCATATTGGTCATGGAAGAGACAATATTTGGCCTAATCTTCTTTTGTTGAGTCATGGAGGCTATTAGGTTATTTCTTCATGGGTAAAGGATTCAGTTTTTACGCAGCTCCATGACCAGTAATCCAGAGTTAACGCGCTAGGAATGAGCAGAACGCTTAAGTACCCAGAGAAGGGAATATTCCCGGAACGACTCGTGACTCGAAAAGAAAGTTGTAGTGCGCTTATTACGATAGAAGTAGAGGTAATTAAAATGAGGTGTCGTTAAAAGTGATTTAAGAAAGTTAAAAAATTAAAATGCCATATATATATATATATATATATATATATGATATTTTAATTTTTTAATTTCAAATTCTAATATTATATATTTTAAAGTCTTAATGTATTCCAAAATCACTTTTCTTAAACTCCAGTTTCGTTTCATTTCCCGCGCTGGAGGTGTATTAAATATCTCGTTTTGGCATATTTATTTCTAAAAGAATATTTTAATCGCTTTCACGTGCCAACCGAAAATCATGACTCGTCTCCTTGGCGCTAGACTTTTTCCCTGAAACTCTTACGTAATTTATTAAAAATAGCCAAAATTCCCTTCACTTTGATCACGTGTTATATTGTTATTCCCTTATCTGAGAGAATCGGGGATTTTATGTACACTTTTAAAATTAAACTTCAACTAAGATGTTGATATGTCCACTACTCTTATTTATATATATATAAGAGGCAAAACATAATAGAAAAACAATAAAATAAAATAAACATTCATATCAAATTCGAAAAGATAGAGAAAACGAATTGAAAGTATATCCGAGTAAAGATAAGAATGCGAATAGTAACAGATGGAAAAATATATATAAATTTATATTTACCAATTCACAATAACTTCATCCCTTGAAGAAACGTTATTGTGCTTTTATTGCGTTTTTCATTTTACGTTTTATACTCTTTCATTTTACTATTTATACTCTCTGTCTCTCTCTCTATATATAACGTTATTCTGTTATGTAAGTGTAGAGGCAGTCGAAGAAGATTGCAGTCGTTAAAGTCCAAAACATTTTATTACATTTCGAAAATAGGCAAACTTTAATTAGTTAGAGTACTCAGTAATAGATTAAACTTTTAAAAGATTATGGGAATATTAAAGCAATGGCCAGGAGTAATGAATTACGCATAAAACGGCGTGACTTGCTTAGAGCGTTACGTGATTACGAAAGAGAAAATTACGCAGACGCGGAGAGTTTTTATAATACCAACCAGCGGGAGTGTTCTCCCCTAAACTTTCTCGTATACTTCCCTCAAAAGGTGCCGTTTTTCTTTCCCCCGCGTGGCTAAAAAAATTCGAATCTACTGTTATCCAGAATTCAATGACTATCAGGAGGTTTTTCATTATAGTGATTGAAAAATATCTAGGTAAAGAATTCAAGAAATGCGTATCGATTAAAATGCATCTATCGCACACTGCTAGGTTTTACTCTTGCCGTCTCAAGGACAAACTGACGTAATTCGCTCTTTTCGCGAGCACAGACGATAGCTTCCGTACGCATACGCGTGGAGATAGCGGATTGGTTTCAATGGTAAATTATACAGGCCGACAGACAGTCAACCCTTTGACGGATTTGGCCCAAAATTTTATACGAACCTACATTCATGACGATAAAACTGTGTACCAAATTTTATCCATCTAGCTATTCAAGTTTTTGAGTTATAGTGTTCACACGACTTCGGACATACAGACAGATAGACTTCCCGTTGACGGATTTTGTCCAAGATTTGATAGAAACCTACAAATTATGTTTAAAGACCACATACCATACTTCATCCCCGTAGCTCTCATAGTTTTCGAGTTATCGTGTTCACAGACAGACATAATTCCAAAATTGTGTTTTTCGGACTCAGGGAGGTCTAAAACGTGGAGATTCGTCAAAATCTTGAGTTCGAATTTTTTGACGATTACAGTACTTTCTCTTTGTATACTTCGGATACGAGAAAGTAAAAGGGAAAAGTACCGAAGTTGAGGCTCGCGAAATATTGGGACTCGTGCGAGTCTAGTTACAGTAGAAGTGTTTTTATCATAGGATTGAAGTAAAAATAATTCGTTCGTAATTAAAAAATAACTTTCACTAAAAAGGATTTATTTTAAATATGGGAAAATTTCTAAGTCATTACATATGTTTGGGCGTTAAATGGATAACTCATGATTTACACAAAGAGCGGACTGTATTAAAGTTAAATTGCATTTATTTGAGCTAGCGAGAGCTCACACATACAAAGGATTACACAACAACAACACACGAGAGATACAAGCGTCCATCCGGGGATTTTACCCCCGGGGGTTGTAGATTGAACTCAGAGGGGTTGCTAGGGGCGGACAATTTCGCCCTTGGCAATGTTTACAAATATCAAGCAAATAAACTCACACTACTAAACAACATATATATATATATATAGAGAGAGAGAGAGAGACGGCAAAACAAAATCATAAAAGCGTGAGGCGCTGATAATAATATTATAAAAGGTCAAGCCGCAATGAATATAATTAGAAATGTAATTCCTTAGCATTCTTGAAAAGTTAAAATACATTATAAATGTTATTAAAGTTCCAATTTCCTTCCTCCTTGAAAATCCGCGTCTTTCTCCTAGCACGTCCTTCCCTAGTTTCCTTCCCGCGTCCTTTCCTAGTTTGAAGCATCTGAAATGAAATAAAAATTTAATTTTTATTAGCGTCTCACGCTTTTATAATGATGTCGCGTGGATTCTCCTTGAAAAGGTCTGAAACCACTCCAATCAACCTGCGTTAGCACAAGGTGCTAGAAACATCTTGAGACAGTACACTTAATATAGTATTCTTTAGTTTTATTAAGGTTCCGTTTGGAAGCAACAAGAGGGCTATTGTGAGACGGACCTCGTAACTTTGAGTCGCCTGAGATGGCACCTCGTTCCAAGCTTCCGCGTCACGCCAGCGGGAGGACGTCTGGCCCCCTACGTATAATTTGGCGTCCAATAGGCCCAGTACACGACGCATCTTCAAAGGAATCGGGTTTCGAACCCTCCACACCTTCTCCACCGCGGCCTCTAATATGGCATTCTAAACTGAAATTAGTAAATTTTGAACTAATAATTTTTCTACTAAGCACTTTAAAGAAGCAACCAGACAGATAAAAGAAATCTATCCATATTGTGAACCTCATGACATTGCATTATTCCAAATGCATTACTCCAAATCTCAAAGTCTCCATTCATGA
>BGPR01041245.1:0-13686 GCA_013235015.1 Araneus ventricosus | reverse complement strand
GAGTTAAAGATTGCCTCATTCAAGGTATACAAAGTAGTGATAGAAGTACTGAAAGAGGGAATTAGTGTCTCCATTCAATTTATGCAAAAGTAGTAAATGAAGGGATTAGTGCCTCCAATTAGGTGTACAAGAAGTGAGCAAATACTGAGAAAGGGAATTAGTGTCTCATTCAGGTATACAAAGGTAGTAAATGCTGAGGGAATTAGTGTCTCCATTCAAGGTATGCAAAGCTGAAGTAAATGCTGAAAAGGGGAATTAGTGTCTCCATTCAGGTATGCAAGTAGTAAGAAATGCTGAAAAGGGATTAGTGCCTCCATTCAGGTTTGCAAAGTGAAGTAAATGCTGAGAAAGGGGATTTACTCCATTCAGGTATGCAAGTAGTAAATGCTGAAAGGGGTGAGTGTCTCCATTCAGGAGCAAAGTAGTAAATGCTGAAAGGGAATTAGTGTCTCCCATTCAGGTGTAAAAGTAGTAAATGCTGAAAGGGGGGGGGGGGATTGATTGCCTCCTTCAGGTATGCAAAGTAGTGGATGCAAGAGGATTAGATTGCTTCCATTTGTGTTTGCAAGTTAGGCTCTTTGAACATGAAGCAGACACCAGACAGAATAATAGAAAGTCGAGTTAAGGCATTGCTATGGAGATTAGGGTGTATTTCCCTCTGTTTCATTGGAACTTGGATCCCACCATGAATTCACCAGTGTGTTAGTTCACGGTGACAGAAGTGGAGTGTCCCCTTTTCAGCATTTACTACTTTTGCATACCTGAATGGAGGCACTAATCCCCTTCTCAGCATTTACTATTCATTCTTCACAGAAAAACGTGTGGTCATCAGCAGCAACGAACATATATGTAAAGTTTTTAAGTAAAGGAGGTGACGCATTTTTACTGGAATCATATTCTTTATTCCATTGTCAATTTTTACGAAGAATACTTCATTTTTTAAGATGAATTTAGAATTGTAGAGTCAAACCATAGACATCGCACAACGTGACGTGCTCCCAGCGCAGTTTTTTAAGCATATTTTTATTAATGTCTGACTAAAGCGTGACTTCAATATTGTTACAAACATGGAAAGTCGCTCCCCAGCAATGTGAGTCTTATGGTTGGGAAAAGAGCTTTACATGGATAAGTATGAGATGACGGACAGTAGCCAAGTCTGGACCCCTGACTTTGGCGACGAAATTAGGGATCTCAAAGGTGCTGGAATCTTCTCGATATCTCTATTGGGAGTGAAGATACGCTATGAATGTGCTAGATCATTCCATGTGACGTCACGGCCTGCCGGGAAAACTATATAAGGAGAGCGCTTGGACGACGGGGGGAGTGTTGGTCGACTGGGATCGCCTTGGAGCGCGAACGTCTTTGGGATTCTATCCGCTGTGCGAGCTAGTAAACTGTTAGACGCCGAGAGGTAGGAGAGTTGATCCATTGGGAACGACTTCAGAGCTTCATCCGCAGTGCGAGCCAGGAAGCTGGTGAGTGTGACTCCGCGCTATTAAAAGTGCAGTTATTGTCGTTACTAGTTATTTGCTGACTGTTTGTATTGTTAGATAACAAAGTGCTGAACTGTTTTTACCTGTGAATTGTTGTCTGTTTACATTGCTAATCTGTGCAAGAACTATTGCTTCCTGTACCTGTGCTACGTGTTTTCCTGTATATTTGTAAATAAACCCTCATTTTCCATTATCCTGCGTGTTGGATTGTTTACACCATACACCCACAGTAAGACTTTTGCAACAATATATTTATTGTTATAAGAGTGTATGATATCAGATGAGTGGCAACAGCCAGTTGTTTTTTTGTTTTAAATTTGATTTAAAAAGACGAGCACGGTGGGATGAAATTACGATGTACGCAGTCACGATAAGTTACGGAATGTATATGCTTTTTCAATCTTGTAATAAATGTTCTTTTAGTCTTTAAAACAGCCTTATGAATGCCCAATTTAAGCAGTTAAATACACAAGAAGCCAACAGCTTCCAAAACAGAATAAAACGAATAGATTGCATCGCGCATGCGCCTGAAATACTGCTGGAGAAGGGTGTTCCCCTCAAATGATTAAAACCGGCTCAATCTGGGTTTCTTTAAATTAAAGTGGCGGTAGTTCTTACCTGAGAATTTAAGAAGCGAAACAAGAATTAATTTTAAAACATGGAAAAATCTAATTTATTATACGTGACCGCAAGGAGAAAGCCACAATCGTTTAGGTATGTGTGATTTTTCTTTCGGCCTTCTTGGTTGTATGACAAAATCCATGAGAAGAGCTTACTACCATTGTTGGGTTTCACTACGTGGTGAGTCCCAGACCACATTGCATTGGTGAGGTAGAGAGCTTTTAAGACATTGGTGTCTGTTATATTTCTAAGTGCTTTTTGTGTTTATACTTGTCTTAACAGTGGAAAAATATTCACAATGAAATTCTTGTCATTCTTCAGCTGTGATAAATCTTGTTAACCAAATGCAAATCAGCTTAAAACTAAAACACAATTCAAAATCAGGCCCTAACTACCTTGAAACTACTAATTATTACTCAAAGTAAACAGCCGAAATAAAATCCTAATGGTCTAATATAATAAAAATTAAATAAAATTAAATAAAAAGCTTTCCGTGCTAAGATCTTGAGATAATCATAACTGAAAGGATGGATACATTGGTCCATCATTTGTAACCCGCTTTTTCCTTGAATACATTTTGTTGTTAAATGACGTTTTCTTGAACTTGTTACCAACTTAATCCTCCAAAGAATATACAGGGTTCCCACTTATATCCGTTACACCCCCCTTAACTTCTAAACGGTGACAGCTTAGGCCATAAAGTTGGTATCTAGGACGCGCCTGAGTTTCTTTCTCCCACTTTTTATGACATGACAATTTTCGAAATCGTGACCAAACAAATGTTCATTTTTTGCATTCTGTTTCGAGTATTAATGTGCGCAAGGTATCTTTTCGTACTAAATCGAGAGTGTTCTACAGCCTTCTAATTGACTTTTTTCTCGTATCTTTCACCGTTTAACGATATAGGACCGCTAATTCCAAAATTTGCCGATAGATGGCGTTGTAAGTTGTCGCATAGAGTTGTGAAAAGGGAAAAAATTCTTTGAAAATAACATTTATGTCTATAAGGTAAATGCTCCAGTAGTGGGCCACTTAAGGGTATTTCCTCAATTATCATCTAAACTTTTGAGAAGTTTCGCTAATGTATATTTTTTTATGGTTGTTCAAAATTTTATCTAAAATAATAATCACCTGAAATATCAAAATAATTGTAATATAATTTTTAAAAAATTAAAAACTTAGATCACTCCTATGCACCAGAAGTGGGCATAGCAAACTTTTGATGTACCAGTAGTGGGCATACCAAAAGTGGGCCACCCATATTTCTCAATTGTGCCAAAGAAAAAAGAATAAAATCATTATATATAGTAATAATAACAATACATTAACATTATACAGTATAAAAATGCAATAAAAATGGCTTGATATAGGTGAAATCTTTTATTTATAGATTCTAGTCACATGAGATTTATATTTTTTCTCTAACAGTCAATTTTTTTATTAAAGGTATATGCTAATTATCGATCTTTCATTTTAAGTTCTGTTTGGGGCATTATGGATATTAAATCTTGATATTTTATGTTGAATAAATGTTTTTTTTCCTTTTATCATCTTCCCTCTACAGCCAGAAAAGAGCCCTTTTAAATGGTGATGGAATATTTTTCGATGGTCCAGCAATGCGATAGTTATTATTGTCTGCTTCGTTACAGAGCCCAACTAATTCTTGATATCAGTCTTTTCCTCAACAGTACTATTAAATATTTATTATTTAAGTAATTGGTCAGAATGTTCCATTAGTGTACCAGTAGTGGGCCATTAGTGTATCAGAAGTGGACCATGTGGCCTACTACTGGTTCTGATAAAAATAAAGCAAATCTAATTAAATAAAGACTTTACAAGATATAGCCTTCTTATTAAACATCACAAAACAGTCTATTTGAGAAAAAGCATGTGCTCCAGTACTGACCCTCCTAGGCCCACTACTGGAGCATTTAGTAAAACATTGATCCAAAAGTGGGCCACCCTTCACTATCCATAAATTATCAATATTATTTAATTTAAAGATAGCTTATAATGCATTCATTATATAATCAAATAATATCAGTAACAATTCATTTTAAAAACAAATAGAATGTATGCTAAAAAATAGTTGAATGAAGAATTACCTCTTAAGGAAACCACTAAGAATAAGATAAAAATGTTTCTCTCAGAGACCAACTTCAGCAACAAACTTCCAGCTCCTAATTAAACAGGAAATAAAGGCTGTGCTTTTGGTATTTAGTTGATAAGGGTTTCAGCCTACCAGAGGCAGATCTTTTATTCTATTGGAATGTTGGAATTTCTTGTTTTTCAACTTAAAAATTCAAGTGGCCCACTACTGGAGCACTTACCTTAATTGTTTTACAATTTAACTATGGTATAGAATTTATTTACTCCATTTTGTAATGGCAATCAACAATGCGCGCATAAAAAAATATGTAATACATAGCTATTTAAGAACTTCTTAATATTTTCATTCCATTTGTTAAGATTGTTATCCTGATATCAGATGGTACTGTATTCCATTTGATATTTATTTTACTCTTTTTGTCAGGCTGGTCCGAAAATGTAGTGAATAGGGTATTGGTCTTGATAGGAGTGTAAGTGAGAGAAGTTTTATATAAAAAAATTATTCTGCATGAACTTGCAGCCTTTTGAAGCTATTTACATATAATGATTGTATCTATATAAGGAGTTAGAGTTCTATTTGAAGACATATTTGCTTTCTTTCTGGTTAGATGCTCGAAATATTTTTAAGAAGTGAATAAATTTGTGAAAAAACATTTAGTATTGTGGATGAAATTGTATGGCATAATTTTTACATGGTATAATGATGTGCTCTGAAATTTTTGTTGTGGTTTTTTGGAGGAGCGTGGAGAAAGAGCGAGCAAAAGTGTAAATATAATGTATATAATGATGTAATTTTTTAAAATTTAATGTGTATAATGCTCTATATGTTTTATAGAGTAAATTTTGAAAATGTTTTCAGGAAAATTCTTCCAGTCAAGTAGCAGCAAATTTTTTTTTCCCGTTGGGGGAGGGGAAGATGTTAGATTGCAAAAATTGCATCTACATCATTTTTCGGTTTTATCAGTATTTTTAATTATTTAATTCTTCGCCACCAAAGTTTCTTTCATCTCTTGTGGCATTTCTGGGAACTTTTGAAATTCAAACTGTAATTTCTAGCAGTTTCATTAAATATCTAAATTTTTCTTAATGATTTACTTTGTATTCGACTTAAATATTAATTGTCTTTACTTTTGATGTCTTTTCCATTAATGTATCAACTTTATTAATTTATAAATCAAAATTTTTCAACGGGACTATTTACTCGCCATCTTGTTGCGGATGAATATATATGTTATTAGGTTTTGGCGTCTATCCCTGGAAGCGTTTTCCTTTGTGTACTTTTCTTTCTTTATCGTTTGAAATAACGAGAAGAGGTGGTCGCACCTGCGGGCTCCTGGAGGGACGTTAAGCCTTCTGGGTGCTAGCCCTTGCTGTTTTTCTTTTTGTCTTCTGGAGAAGTAAAATGTTTGGTAGTAATCTGCAGCGTCAATTTTTTAAAATATTTCCTACAAGTCGTGTTGTTTGCAAGATCAGCCATGCAAATTCTGGCGAAAATCGCAACTGAGTTCTTCTGCAGTGTGGGACGTCCGCCAATATATGTGATCTGATGAAATTCAGGCGTGTAAGCCTCCAACGGATTTTTTTCAGTGATTATGTTCGACACGGTTCATCGCCAAAACTCTTATAGTGAAACTAAAGGTGTGTAAAGCATTACAGCCAACAAACTGGCTAACTACCAGTGCGTTCCAAATCTACAGTTTTATTGGGCAACATTAGGTCTATTACGTATGCTTGAAATCTTGTGATTTTTCGTTGCAACTACAAGCTTGACAAAGAAATACGACTTCACCTGTTTCTATTCTGGCTCTGAAAATTAATGGAGCTAAAAAGATTCTTTATATAAAAAAGTTTAGTTTTTGATGATAGCGCTATTGTCTTTTGTTTCTTTTTAAAAGCTGCAGCTATTTCAAATTGTGATTTTATGTGAATTGTTCTTTCTGTCATTTTGTGTGCATCTTAATCAAAATATATCCTTTGTAAAACATGGCAGTAAAACTTAATTTTAACGATTATTAAATAAACAATATTTTAAATTATAATTTGATTCTGTTTTAATTTCTCTAATTTGATTTCACAATTTGCAATGTAGTAAATGTTTTCAGATGATTTAATTTAGTGGCCAATTTTTTCAGGTCTGCAAAGGTAGGTGATTTATAAGAGTGTAGCTAGAATTGCATATTATTGAGTTTTATATTTCAGCACCCCGTATTGATTTGATAATTGATATATATATATTAATCTAAATTTTAACAGTGGGCACCTACTTTGCATTAACGTTTTATAATTATCAATCCAAAAATAATAAATTCCATACTGAAATATTTTGAATTTTAAGGTAATACCATTTCTCGAGTACTAAAAGTAAGGAAAAAAAGCTCATTTTTTTAGCACGCATATTGTTTATGTACGTAACATAAAAAAGGACGATACATATTTATCTTATACCAAATATTTTGTGAATTATATCTGCTTCAGCCTTACCAGTTTGGAAAGTAATGAGATATTTATTTTACTTCCTTTCAAGAAGACTGTTGAATATTCAAGGTTGATGCAAGAAACTATTTTCAGTAAATTTCAAGCACCAACTCTGTAATCGTCTCTTTGGTTTGTAAATAACAACGTTGTTTCACTCAAGATCTATCATTTTCTGCTGTTTACGCATTTTGTGAAAACAATATTTTTTAAAAAGAAAAATATATTATAATCAGAGTCATAACTAAAACCTTTTAAAGCAATCTAAATTCTTTGAATGTCTTATTTTTATCAAGCGATAAAAACTTCTAAATTTTACTACAATAAAATAACAAACTTCAAATTAATTCGTATTTCATTTTTTTATCTATATTCTGAGACAATGACGAAGAAAAAAAATAAAATATCTCTTTTTACATCTGCACTTTTTAAAAAAAATATCCATCGCATAAAAAAGAATGTTACTTAAGATACCACATCCGGGCTATTTTTGGAGGAGTTGTATCCGTTTCCCCTCTAAAGAGGCAAATATTCATTAAAAGCCAACCTTATTATCCTGCAGGAAGCAGAAGAGGAGCTGCTGCAATGAAGGGTGAAATGATGTTTTCTTTGGTAATCAGATCCGGTGCCCTGAGGAGAGACATTGCTGGCCCTCTCTGTTTGTTTTGACACATTACCTTGAGGCGGGGATCCTCTTTTTCATCCTCATCGCTCTTTATGTGATGAAAGACAAGGTGGGAAAAACTGTTGCCCTCTCTCTCTTTATTTTGCGCCGTTACTGAGAATGCTACGACTTTCGTATCTTTTGGTTTCTTTCTAGAGTTGTTGGTGCATTTTATTTTTGTTTCAAGAATTATTTTCTGATATGCTTTTTTTGTGTTATGACACCATGATTGCTATAAAATAAAAGGAAAAAACGGGGTTTCTTTTTCGTTTCCCACCAGATGTTTATTTAAAATTTGCTTCTTGTGCAACAGGCACAGATCATGAATGCTTTAATGCGTTTTAACGGCTTTGAATTTGATTCTTCTGGAAAAATAGTAACAGTGACTATCTTTTTGACACTTACTTGCTAACTGTCCCAATTAGAAAGTTGCCATAAAGGAGTTTAGAATGCTTTTGTCACGAATTGTGCAGCAATGACGGTTATTTTTGGAGCGGTAGTATCCGTTTCCTCTTTAAAGAGGCGTATATTCATTAAAAGCCAACTTTATTATTCTGCTGGAAGCAGAAGAGGAGCTGCTGCAATGAAGGGTGAAATGATGTTTTCTCTGGTAATCAGATCCGGAGCGCCGAGGAGAGACATTGCGGGCCCTCTCTGTTTTGACACATTACCTTGAGGCGGGAATCCTCTTTTTCATCCCCATCACTCTTTGTGTGGTGAAAGACAAGGTGGAAAAAAACTGTTGCCTCCCTCTCTTTATTTCGCGCCGTTGCTGATACCTTTTTACATTTTTTGGTTCATTTCCTTCTTTTTGGTTTTGTTGATGTATTTTGTTTGTTTCTTGCGAACTGATTTCCGATATGTGTTTTTTCTGTTAAGTGCCAAAATGTTTTATGTTTAATAAAGAAAGTATGATCAATAACAGAAGTTACACTTTATTTCAATCCACTTTAGACATAGGCGATATTAGAAACCTATAGTGGGCGATATCAGGCTCACTGTTTTTAAAAGAAAACATTTCGTGGTCTCAAAAAAAAAAATTGGGGAGTGTGTTAACTTATGTCTTAGAGTCGTAATTCCGTTTTTTGTTTGCGGATAATTGTCCATATAATAGATTGGAAAAATTTGTAGACAAATTGCACGTGAATTAGTCTTCTTATTAAAATAATAGCTTAAGTAGACGATATTTGGTCCCCCTACGCATTTGTAACTGCAGTGTAAGATAATATTATAAGTATCGATACATTTTCAAACATATTTCCATTAAGCCGGCTTACAACGAAATGTTACAATAAATAATATATTCAACAAATAACTTCAAATAATGTTTTAAGCTTAATAAAATGTTTTTCAAACGAAACCAGACATTTTAAATTTATAACAGTCCTCTATATTTAACACAGTAATTTGTAATCTACCCAGTAATTTTTTTCGCTTTTAAAAGCTTCCGTGCATTTCACCTGAAAGAAAAAATTAATATCTGTTTTAAAAGAAAGGGGTTCTGGAAGAAATGTATTTATTGTATTTTTATGGTAGAAAGTGCTGTTAGAAAATTACGAGTCCTCAACGATGGGAAATAATATAGCATTTAGAAGAAGAGAAGACCGGTTGTTCCTTCGAAGTTGACGGAAAAAGAGATAAGTTTTTTATGAAAATGGGATTTCTTAAAATAGATGTTTCATTATGTGAAAGAACAAATAATCCATCCTTTTTTTACCCATGATAGCTTGTTTTTTGGAGTTCATCTTCGGGGCTTCATTTCTGCCTTTTTTTCAGCGTCTTTTTATTTGCCTTCAGTCCAGACGACTGTAAAAGATGAGTGTATATACACTTCAACAAATAGCAATACTATCACAAGAAATTCGTTTTTTGAAAGCTCTAAAATCAATGGCACATGTTTAAACTATTATTTCTGTGAACAATAGACCTCGCCTCCTCTCCAAATAAAAATAAATTAAAATTTGCTCTTTTATGCTGTCTATGAACGTTTAGACAATGTTGCCACTCATTGTGAAGACATCATTGTTTGCAAGGACACCGAACATCATGATTTGACTCTCATGGAGTTTTCTTCTTTTTAACCATGCATACACTGTCTTCGAAAGTTATTTTAACAATCAATGTGTCAATCAATTTGCTCCGAAACAAATACAAAAGCTTTACAAAACAAATGTAGAAACCAGTGTGATAAGATATTTCAGCAATGCAATGAAAGTCAATAGAAATAAAATTCTTAAAATAAATAAATTTCTCAAGAAAGTAATTTTACAATCATAACCTTAGCAGCGGCAAAAGCACGTGAAAAATGGAAGAGGTATCTTGATGAAATAATGATTGATATTTATCACGATTCTTTATCCCCATGCATACACTGTCTTCGAAAGTTATATTAACAATCAATGTGTCAATCATTTTGTTCCGAAACAAATACAAAACATATGTAGAAACCAGTGTGATAAGATATTTCAGCAATGCAATGAAAGTCAATAGAAATAAAATTCTTAAAATAAATAAATTTCTCAAGAAAGTAATTTTTACAATCATAACCTTAGCAGTGGCAAAAGCACGTGAAAAATGGAAGACGTATTTTGACGAAATAATGAGATTGATATTTATCACGAGAATATGAAAATTGTCGTGATAAATAAAGTTCCACAATAACATAATAAAGTTTCACAAATAACATATAACATCCTACAATATTTGTAACATGAACCATTTGGCGCGTAAAATTACTCAACAACCTTTCATCAAAAGAGGAAAACAAGATTAGAGGGAATTAAACAGGGAAAAAATATAACTCTAAACCTGGTATTATGATCTTATCTCTCTTTTTTTCAATTCAAATTATTTGCACAAATCTTTGCTATAATCAGTATTAACGAAATTACAATTAAATCTATGTTTTAATTAGTATTAAAAAATTACTATTAAAATTAGTATTAAAAAATTATTATTACTTCTCAGTATTAGCAAAATTACAATTACATATCTCGCCTTTACCAAAATGACTCAAAAGTTTTAATGATGCCAAACTCGCTAAAACCTTGCAATCAGTTAAACGGCCACCCTTTTGAAACCAATTCAAAAAATAAAAATCCTTACATACACATAGTTTTATATTGCTTCAAGGAACATTCCTGCCAAATTCGAAGAAAATCGAACACCGCATTTGGGTGTGATTGCGTAACAAATTTACAGACAGACAAAATGCTGAAGGGTCGAGTTAAAACGAATTTTCTCGATTTGCTCGTGCAATTGTTTACTTCAGAACTGAAAAGCTTTATAACTTGTTCGTATTTCAAATTATTCATATCTCAGCTAAAAGTTTTAGATTAAACATTTTATACGCGGGGACTATAAAGTCGAGTTTCAGAACAAGAAATAACTTGAGAACTTTACTAGCATCTCCCATCTGCTCGTAATGGTAACTCATTCCTCACCCAAGGTTTTTTAGGATAGCGGCGAGGTAGGTCCGATGCGGCTTTTTGTTAAAGGAGCTGAGTAAGTTCTTTCTTTTTCTTTCTCTATTGTGATATATTTGATATTTCATGTTCTTTGTTTCCTAGGGTTGATCTTCTTTACTCTTTCGTTTCGGTATTTTTTGGGTCACGAGGGGTTAAAATTTTCGACATTTTGCCAGGTCCCTCACAAAAACAAATCCCGCCTTTTTTTTAATTCTTGCTATGGCGTCGCTCTTGACAACGTGCCTATTCCGGATTAATATCCATTTTGAGTTACTGTGTTTACTCAGTTCTATTTATATATATATAGACATGCATAAGAAATAAGGACAGTTTCACAGTAAGCATTATTTTTACTTTCAGATAAAAACTTTCAAATAAAAACTTCGAAACTGAATCTCAGCTTTATGAGAGAAAAAAAGTCGGATATATTTCTAAAATAAATTTATACATTGTCTCGTATTTGAACTGAATCAGTAAAAATTATTAAATAATATAGAATTTGTAGTTTTCAACAAAAAACACAATAAGAAACTTCGAAAACTTTTGTAAAATATATAAATCTCTGTTCCTTTTTGGCAATATTTCTGACAAAAACTTAATATACAAGAAGAACATCAGCACAGTTCAATATGTATTTTAATTTAGAAAAAGTGAAATCTCTCACTTTCCAAACAGTTACGGAGAAATATTTCAATCGTAATAATTTGAATTCTTAAACATAGTTGTAGAAAACTTTCTGCTTATCAGCATTTCAAAATTATTCCAAACTCAAGAAATTGTCGGTAGAAGCAAAAATGATGAGCTTGGAATTTCTTATATTTGAATTTCTCATAAGAAATTCTAAACTTTAGGAATCATGTAACATGTTTAATCTTTTGCGAGTCAAATTAATCAACAGGAAGGTATGGAATTTGGCGATGCTTATATTAAAATGAAAAATAGCCCTAAATTTTAACACAACTTCCATCTTCAGAAGAAGAAAAAAACTTGTTACATCATAAAGTTTCATAATATCTAAAAGAAATACTTTCAGTCTCTGGAGACTTAAATAAAAATTAAATATTACAGCAAGAAAAATATCAGCGAAGAACTTTATTTCTGTTGCTTCTTGAAAGTTGTGTTAAACAATTACAAAAATATCGTATTTCTTCCTTCATGTAAATTGAGCTCCTGCAGTAGAGAAAATCAATAAATACAACTTAAAAAATCATTTGCTTTTTCCTTTCTAGTTTTCCATGCTTGTTGAAAATTAACAATTTTTGTTTAATAATTTCGGAAACTTTCCTTACAAAAACATCCATAAATGCTTTCTGTTCGTTCTTTTTAAAACGTTCTGAAATTGATTTCGTTTTACTTGTTTACGTTTACAAGATTTGCAGACAAGAGGAAGATTTTCTTCAATTTTCCTTTCGATATTCTTTCATCACTTCTCTGAAGACTAATATTAAAAAAGAAAAATATTTTGACTGTACTGAATATAAAATAAACAAGTTAGGAATGTATTGAATATAAAATAAACAAGTTAGTAGAAAAGAAAGAGGAAACGTTTCATATGAAAATTTCTTGCTTATTATTTTCATTTCAACATGCAAACTTGATGTTTTCTCGCAGTGTTTATCATTATTTGGTACTTACGTATTAACGCCACCGAGGCTACAGATTGGCGGTAATGCGCCAATAAAGAGCAATCTTATTTACAAAAACCGCCAAATTCGCGGCACTTAAAAACCGCCAAATTGGCGTTAATACGTAAGTACAAAAACCGCCAAATCTGTAGCTGCGGTAGCGTTGGCGGCACTTAAAAACCGCCAAATTGGCGCTAATATGTAAGTACAAAAACCGCCAAATTGGCGCCATTTAAAAACCGCCAAATTGGGGTTAATACGTAAGTACAAAAACCGCAAAATTTGGCGGCACTTAAAAACCGACAAATCTGTAGCTTCGGTGGCGTTAATACGTAAGTACCCATTATTTAGAACTGTATGCTTTGAATTCAAAATTATGTTCGTATATGGAATTTCATCTGCATAATTTTATTCTACTCTATAAAATATTACGAACAACAGCTTATATCCACTCAAAAGATCGAGAATAGTTTCTATATTTGAGCATTCAAATACTGCAGATATTTTTTACATAAAGAACATTGTCCCGTCTTTATATTGGATGTTGAAAGCATAATAACGATAGTTTCTCATTATGTTTTTGGGATACTTTTAAATTAAATATTTTCAATAAAAGCGTCTTATTTAAAAGAGATGAAAAGTTCAGATATATTTCTTTAAAGTTTTTAAGAACTGTTTCAAGAACTATTTAATATGAATTCTAAGTTTCGAACAACATTGTAGATTGAGGCAATATGAAACTTCAAATAAAATGGGAAAAAACAGCTCGGTTCCTCTCTGGTAATATTGACAGTAAAACTTTAGAATTAATCTCCAAGATGGAAGTCAGCTAAGTTCGAGATATTTTTCCTTTTTCAGCTCAGAAAAAAAAATGTTCTACCTGAAAAAGATTCTAGTAGAGGATTTAAAACCTTGGTAATTTCTAGTTCTAAAAATAGTTGCAGAAAACTTCCATCTTATAAGCATTTAAAAATCTATTCCGAAGTACATGAAATTGAGAGAAGTAGAATAAAAATGAGAAAAAAATGCACAGGGGGAAATAATTTTTTTCAGGAAGTCATGTTAGAATTCTTCACGAGGAATTCTCAAGTTGGAATCATATAACATTCTTAATATGCTGCAAGCAAAAATAATCGGCAGGAAGGAATGAAATGTGACGACGAGTATATTAAAATATTAACTATCTCCGAATTTTTACGCTATTTCTCTTTTTAAAAGAAAAACAACTTGTGTCC
>BGPR01041244.1:0-13686 GCA_013235015.1 Araneus ventricosus | reverse complement strand
TATGGATAGTGATCAGGGAGAAGTAAGTAAAATTCTTTTTTGTTATTTCGATTCAATTGCAATACATAATAATGATATAATATTTATAATTATGTTTATAATTGTTTTTCTTCATATTCGTTTCTTTAGTTTGATGATTTTGCTACCCCTGCATGCAACGAGGCAATGAATGCTGCTGAATTGCAATCAGAAAGGAAAATTGACAACCCAGTTTGGGACGAATCGCCAAGCACTTCTTCAGGTTATCGTGGACCAGCGTCTCCTGAGCGTAGTCAGCACTTTGTAAGTATACTTTTACTTTGGGGGTGGATATCTTTCCTATAAGCGGTAATGTGAAAACTGATTTTTTTTTCTTTTGTAGGTTTGTCCTACGTGCTCAAAATCGTTCGCTTGGAAAAAATCTCTTGTCATGCATATGAAAATTCATACTGGTGAAAAGTTGTTTACATGTGAAATTTGACAGATATCTTTTGGCCGAAATGATAGTTTAAAACGACATATGAAAATTCATTCCAAGGAAAATGATTTTAAATGTGATATTTGCGATAGATCCTTCCAGCGAAAGCACTGCTTTGCCATGCATATGCAAAAACACCAGGAGAAAAAGTACGATTGCAAAAAGTGTGACCGTTCCTTTATTTCCCTTCACCATCTAAATCAACATGTAAGGGCCAGTCATCCTGAAAGCAAATTGACAAGCGTGAAGAGAGGAACTGCTTCCACCCCGGAGGGGAACTCGAAACGTGTTAGAAGGGAGGGAGGAGCCCTTAATACTTTCACCTCCACCTTTTTCCAACCCACTGAGAATAGTAAGAAAGACTTTTTGTTATTCTTTGACGAAATCACCCCTCAATTGAAGGAGAAGATAGAAGAGGAAATTCAAGAGAAAGGGGCGGTCAAATGGTACGGGGTTGTTAAAGCCGTGTTTAAACGTGAAAGCGAAGATGGGGGAGAAGAAAGAGTGACTCCTTACTTTAGAAGCAATGTTCAAATAGAACTAGTTAGCGACACAGTAGGAGATCATGTTCCAGCATCCTTTACCAAGATATTAGAAGCTGTCGACGAATTTATCCGGCGCGGCTCAGGGTGGATTCTTGATAAAATTGTTCACTTTGAGCTGTGCGTCGCTAAATATCAGCCGCTACGAGCCAGCAGTTATATTATTCTCCCCAAAAAGTTGGCAGATAAGAAGGCGGTCTTAAACATTCAGAATGAGGACCAAAAATGCCTTGTTTGGTGCTTTATCGCCCATAAGTTGAACAGTCTAGCACATAATAGTTATCGTGTATCACACTACACTCCCCACGAGCAGGAGATAAAACTAGACGGCGTGGAATGCCCCGTACCATTGAATAAAATTCCCATTGTAGAGCGACTCAACAATCTACGTATAAATGTGTTTGGTTACGAGGAGAATGAGGTGTTTCCACTCCATGTCTCCAAGCGTGTAGATGAAGATTGTGTCAACTTGCTGCTTATCGCTAACGAGGAGACGCAGCATTACTGCCTGATAAGGAACATGTCTAGACTCCTTGGAGACCTGACAAAACATAAGACCAAACATCATTATTGTTATCGTTGCCTTCATCGATTTACCAAGGACGAAATATTGAAAGAACATCTTCAATATTGTAACGATCATTCTCCTCAACATATCAAGATGCCTGCGAAGGGGGAAAATTTTATCAAATTCGTGAATGTGCACTATCAACATCCCCTTCCCTATATTATTTATGCGGATTTTGAGTCGCTCATTGTGAAAGAGGTGCATACGTCTGGAAATACTGAGATTGTAGCTCGACATGAAGCCTGTGGATATGCCTATGTTATAATTGGACCAGATGGAAGAAGTGTGAAGCCGATTGCGATATACAGAGGGAAAAATGCTGTACAGCACTTTATGGAAAATATTTTGAAGGAGAAGGAGGAACTGGCGGCAAAATTGACATTAATTGTTCCCATAAGTATGACTCCTCAAGACGAATTAGATTTCCGGTCAGCAACGCACTGTTCCATTTGTAAAAAGGCGCTGAAGGATGACAGAGTGAGGGACCATGACCATCAGACTGGAAGATATCGGGCAGCCCTTCACTCTAGCTGCAACCTCAAATGCAGATTATCGAAAAAGATTCCTGTCGTTTTCCACAATTTGAAGAATTATGACGGGCATTTGATAATGCAAGAAATTGGCAAGTTGAAGGATTATGAAATCTCAGTTGTTCCAACTACTATGGAAAAATATGTGACATTCTCTCTATCAAAGAGATACCATAAATTTAAAGTTTCCCTAAATTTTGTTGACAGCTTCCAATTCCTTAGTACCTCTTTAGAAAAACTAGTTCAAAATTTAACTCCTGATAAATTTAATATTTTAAAAGAAAATTTCCCTCATCATAATATGTCCTTACTACTGAGAAAGGGTGTTTATCCCTATGAATACATGGATTCGCATCAAAAGTTTGAAGAAGAAATACTGCCATCTATCGACTCTTTTGAAAGTACCCTCACTGGCAGTGGAATCAGTGATGAGGATTATCGTCATGCCCAAACAGTGTGGAATTATTTCAATTTGAAGAACATGGGCGAATATCACGACCTCTATGTAAAATGTGATGTCCTTCAACTTGCCGATGTTTTCGAAAATTTTCGAAAACTGTGCCAGCGTTATTATGGCTTGGATTGTGTGCACCTCTTCACGGCACCCGGACTTGCATGGCAAAGCAGTTTGAAAATGACCGATCAGCCACTCGAATTATTTACGGATATAAACATGCACATGTTTGTTGAGAAAGGAATCCGAGGAGGAATATCTGTTATCACCAAACGGTTTTCTCAAGCAAACAACAAGTACCTCCCCAACTTTGATGCAAGTAAGAGCATCAAACATATCATTTACCTAGATTGCAACAATTTATACGGAGCCTCCATGGTCGAGTCGTTGCCCTATGGGGGATTTGAATGGATTTCAGCGGACGTGACACTCGACTGGATTCAGTCAATTCCTCAGGATAGCTCTGAGGGCTATATTTTCGAAGTGGATTTGAAGTATCCTGAAGAGCTTCACGATCTCCACAACGATTATCCCTTAGCTCCTGAGAAGATGGATATCAAGTTTGAAGATTTGTCTGAGTTCTCGAAGGCAGTTTTAAATGGAATGAAGTATACACCGTCAACTAAACTAGTACCCAATTTGAAGGATAAGAAGAACTATATCACCTACTACAAAAATCTACAGTTTTATTTAAAACATGGCTTAAAATTGGAAAAAGTGCATAAAATTTTAAAATTTCAACAGAAACCTTGACTCAAGAAATATATTATGTTCAATACTGAACAACGCAAAAATAGCAAGTCTGCCTTTGAGAAGGACTTCTTCAACTTATGAACAACAGCGTATATGGGAAGACCATGGAGAACATCCGAAACCGTGTGGATGTGCAACTGGTAAATGACGAGAAGAAGGCCCAGAAGTTAGTTGCTGCCCCTACCTACAAAAGATTTAAAATCTTTGATAATGAGTTGGTAGGTGTGGAACGTGTTAAAAAGTGCTTGACTCTAGATAAGCCTATATATGTAGGTTTTGTCATTCTAGAGCTAAGTAAACTTATCATGTATAATTTTCATTATAATGTCATGAAGAAGGAATATGGGGACAAGGCCGAACTTCTCTTCACGCATACGGATTCACTGACTTATGAGGTGGAAACTGAGGATATTTATGAGGACATGTCCCGCCATATGGACATATACGATACATCCGATTATCCCAGGGATCACTTTTTATTCAGTGAGTCCAATAAGAAGAAGATTGGATGCTTTAAAGATGAATTGCATTCGAAACCAATCTTTGAATTTATTGGTCTTCGACCGAAAATGTATTCTATCAAATCTGAACGTGGAGAGAAGAAGACTGCAAAAGGAGTGGCTCGATCGGTCGTTGAGATAAATGTAAGACACGAAGATTATAGAAGATGCAGAGAAGAGCTAAAATCAACTAGAGAAATTCAACATCGGATTCAGAGTCTCATCCGTGAACTCGCGGTGCTCCCCTGGGGGGAGCGGAGTAAAGCGTACCTTTTTAGTAAAGTGATGAAAACCAAGCATGCATTTTGGAAGTCTTCCGATTAAAACCGAAATTTGATATAGAACTACAATTTGGGTGACCGGACCACAAACCAAATTTCATCTGTCTAGCTACTTGCGTTTTTGAGTTATCGTGTCCAAAAGCACACGGACGTACCGACAGACAAACAATTTGATTTGACAGAAATCCAAAATTTTGGTGTTATGATCATATGGCAAATTTCTTCACTCTAGCTCGGGATCAGTTTTCGCGTTCATACATAGACATAAGTCGAATTTTTTTTTACCCTACTGAAGGTGTTCTGAACAGTGGAGATTCATTGAAATCAGACTACCTGTTGAGCGACTCATATTCATCCTTATTTTGACGAGCAAGAGAACCAATTTCTCGCAAGACTGCTTGACACGTTCGGTGCCATGATTCAAGCTTGAGATTTGAACATCTGTCTAATTAGATAATCCCTTCTCCGCTGTCTCTTAACTACAGTAGAGAAGGGGACATCTGATTAATTTTTTGGTATGAATCGCATTTGATTCATACGGCGATCAACTTGTTCTAAGATTTCCCTTTTCTCTTGTTAACCTTCCAGCGGGCGCGCGTTTGCAAGAGACACTTGAAATGTGCATCGTATTACATATTTATATCGTTATGTTATATATTTAAGTGCAATTTCATTTATAAAATCTTTGTTTACTATTAGGCTAATCAGTATAGGTAACATAAATAAAACTTAAATTTATTTTTGTAAAACAACACGATATATATATATAATACGATGCACGATATGTCGTAAAATTTGCGTAAGCGCTCCCGCTGGAAGGTTAAGCTTTCTGTACTATTTTATGGAATAAACAAATCACAGTATATGTACTGAACGCATGCAGTTAAAGGTCTCTACAGCGTCTGTCTTCCTTTCCCGGGGTCCTCCTGTTGGTGTGGTGCGGAAGTTTGGAGAAGCGGTGCCATCTCAGGTGTCGTCCTCGTCATCTGACCGAGGTTCGTCCTAAAAATAGCCCTCGTGTTGCTTCGAAACGGGACGTAAATGCAACTAAACTGAGCTTCCTTTCCCAGGAAAACTGGTCGTTCAGAGGGGTGGCCGTTCTAAAGGAGTTCCATGTTTAGAAGTATAAAAAAAGTTTTTAAACTAACTCTAATTTGAAGGAACCAACACCGACGAGGCAGGTACATGTGTGTGGAGGGACTTAGGTTGCGTGATTGAAAGAGGAAATCGGAAAAGGCGGTTGTCGCGGTGACTGGATTTGCGCTGCGTGGAGAGCGGTCATGAATGACATGCCTAAATGGATGGGCTGAAAATGGAATGCTATTTAGTGGCATCACTGCATTTGGGCGATGTGGAGCTGTCGTGAATTACTAGCTTAAATAGATGGCCTAAAAATCCTAGGTAGCACAACATGTTCCACGATATTGCACAATATTGTTCGAGATTGCGGACATTGTTCACTATCTTTGTGCTACTGGGAATGGATTGGGTTGGAGCGGCTGTGGATGCCAAATTTAAGTAATGGTTCAGAGTTCGACACAATACACAATTTAACACATGACTATTCCTGTAGATTTCTCTCACGAATCCTATAGTTTATACTCGGTTTTAGTTCCACATCTCGAGTCGCGTGATTAATTGGCGACATCGTGGTCATTATCTTGTTGCTCTTCATCATATGACGTTAATTTTATAAAACAGAATGTTCACAAAAAAAGTGTCATGTCTGTAGTAGGCGCATGAAGTGCACTCTACAAAATTGTGCGAGACTCGACTATAAGTATGTTTCACAGGAATATGCGTCGAGACTGTTCGGTTGAATGTAAGCCAAATCGCAGAAAGAATGAATTGAGATATCGCTAATGTATTCAATTATTAGCAGGTGTAACGAAACTGTCTTGTAGGTGTACGTGAATGCAGTCCAATAAGCAGGATTTAAAAAAATAAAGCTCTTTATTTTACAAATATTCCAAGAAAAGAAACGTAGCACAAGTATTAAAACAGCACTCGTAAAAATTCACAACAGAGATAACCAATAAATCTCAACACATCGCTCAAAGGTTTCCTATTAGCTCACCAGCTCGCTTGCTGATCAAAATCCAACTCACTCTTCTTGGCTTGAGAGCTTTCTTTTATACTTTTTCAGCAGGAAGTGACTTCATTACGTAGGAAGTGATGTAATCTCCAGAAAGTTCATGAAGACAGTAGAAATAAGTTGAAAGTTCGAGGTCCTTCTAGAAACTTCCCTTTGTCGCCAAATCTGTCGCCAAATTTATTGCTAAGTCGCAAAGTTTGTCGCCAAGATTAGCATCTCAGGGAAACAACTTTATAACTTTGTAACACAGGGATGGAGTTTTGAAGGCGATAATGCGAGAATATTGGGAATCGTCTTGGACGACTCGGGAGCGGATTAAATTTGTTGGTGCAGAAAATCTTGGGAGCCCTCCAGGCGTGTACCATACAGAAAATGGCGACCAAGGGAAAACACAAAAATTGCGTCCCTTTTCGGAAATTCGGCACCCATATTTAGGATTGTGAATGCTATTGTACTAAAATTAGTGGTGTCTAAATTACACAGGTCTGCAATGAAAATATTTTCTTTAAAATAATCAATGTTTCTTATAGTTTTTGGGGTGCTGATTACTGGAAAAATAATTAAAAAATTTCATCACATACAGTTTTATCGCAAATCACAAATGTAATGTGTACGAATTTAGTATAATTAGTAACGCTATATTATTCGTATGTACTTATTAAATACTAGATGACTTCGGCGACCAGCTTGTTCGCCGGGAATATAATTTCAACTGAATCTCTTTTGTATAAATTGATATTTATGGTTCCCTTAAAAAAGTAATTTTAAATTTCATATTTTGATAGACATTTAACCAATGTTCTCTCAATAGTCTTGCACCTATTCTGTTCGTTGTCTGCATGAATGTGCTTAATGGAGTCGAGTAACTGTCTGTGTCATGTATCATACAATGGCATCATCTTCACTCTCTTATTCCTCTTGAAAATATGCATTTTTTTGATTTTAACTTTAAAATGGCGCGGCACGTTTTACTTCCAGCAGCATGTTAGATAGATGAAATTATACTGATTAAAAATTAAGATATTAACTTAGCTCTCAACAATGGAAGAGAAACATGCAAATAAATATTTGTTTAAGCAATGAAAACGGTTTGAATTGCGTTGCAACAATAAAAAATATTGTTGTAAATTATGCCAAAAAATATTTTTTTAAATTTATTAAAATTAGAGAAAAACTTGTACGGCAACTTAATTCATACCATTGGAAAGGTAATTTTTTTGCGCTTTCAGATGGTGTAAAAAATGATTTTTGTGCAGCAATATTTTCGAAAATGATTAAGGAAAAACACCAAATTTTTGATTAGTTAAATTTTTTTAAAAAAAAGCGCTCCGAGGTGCACATTCCCACCCTCCAAAGTATGTTTGTGCTGAATTTCGTAGCTCTGGGTCCAGCGGTCTGGACTGCAGAGTGCCAACACACGCATTCTCCTTTATTATTAGATTTATCCCTTATTTTTAAGATTTTCTTCTAAACTGGCAAACTGTCTGTTAAATATAACAGTAAAGACAAAGAAAATAAGTTAAGGCCGGATCACTAGCTTGTTGGCGCATGTCTGTCCTCCTTCCTGACATTTTTCCTACTCCCCCATCAATGCATTCGCAAGTTTAGTTCAATACACTTGTATTTAATTATGAACTTTGAGTAGAAGTGCTTTTTACTTTTGGTTTATAATGACAGAGGATGTGTTAATTCACCAGATCGTTTCTGAAATGCCTATGGTAACTATACAGTAAAAAAACAAAGACAATTTCAGAATTTGTGGGAAAAGTGTACTTGACTTATTTTGGTATAAAAATGCGGTGCAGAGACAAGCCATGGGTCCCACATGAAATCTGTTCCTTTGCGTCGCCAGTTTTTCTTCTATTGTTGGCAACTAAGTTATGAAGATAATCCGTTTTTTTCCCCTTTGCATAGTGAGTAGGCTTCTTTTTAAAGAATTTTTTAAATAAAATTTTTGAATTTGTTTTTAGTTTAGTGGTAGGGGCATCCGTAAAGGGTACTCGACCCACTGCTGATCTGTCCAGATCTTGCGCTCACGGCACTGCAGGAAACGCCGTCTCCGATGGACAGGCTATAATGGGATATATCCTACACAGTGGCGAATCCAGGGGGAGGCTATCGGGCTACAGCCCCTCCCCAGAGCCAAGCCAGAATTCTTGATTTTATTTAACATCATTACAACTGTTTTTTCTTAATTTCCCTCTTTTTAAAAAATAATAAAAACGTTTCAACATTACTTTCTGGATTGACAGGCTCGAAAATTTTCCTAGTTTTGTAGTCATTCCACTTGTACTTGTAGCTTTGACGCTGTCGAAGACATTTTTTGGCTAGTTATTTCATTGTAATTTTTATTAAATTATCGAAAGTATTGTATTGTTTTTTAAGATTCTTATTGTTAGGTGAGTAAAGTCTGTAAGGTTAAAGAGTTTTGGTTTACTTTAGCCTTGAGGTTTGACATTCACCACGACGATACAAAGTTTTTATGACCTCAGCCCCACCCCCAGATCCGAATCCTAGATTCGCCACTGATCCTACAGATACTTGTCGTCGGGCAAATAGACCCGGGCATCCAGAATCCGTTGCATGTGTTTTGCGATTTCACCTGCTGCCTGTTTTCACCTGTAAGACAGGATACTAGTTGTCCATCGTCCTGTTTGCCCGTGTGCAACCACTACCAAATTCTTGGACAGCTGTTCCTGGAGTTTGAAATACTCTCCAAGCTCGCGACACGATGCTATGAGGGATCCCGAACCCCCCGGCTACGCTACGTCTTTCTCCCGACTTCTAAACGCAGTGGCGTAGCGAACCGGGCCAGATTTGCCGTAGGGACAACCAATGCCATGGGCGCTTATACAGAACGCCGCCCCATGCCCCTACACCTGAGGCCATTACAGGCACTGTATCAGTTGGATGGACATGGGACTAGGTGTTTATACAGAAGAAACACAGCCAAATATTTACAAATTTTTCATTATTATTTAGAAAAAGCCATATAAAATGTTTTTTAAATTTACAATCTACTGATCGGTAGCCATTACGAATGGAAGTCTGTCACCAGTGCCTGACACTGAACTATCTAACTAGATGACCCCTTCTCTGCTATCGCTTAACTATAGTAGAGAAGGAGTCATCTAATTAGATATAAAAAGTCACCGGTGGCAGATTTCTATTCACAATGGCTACCGCTCCGCTCAGCAGAAGCCGTTGTGCGTTTTCTGGTCTCTTTTTTTAGTTTTTCTCGAATATCTCCAAAAGTCTTCAGTTGTCACTCTACATGTGAATTAACAAATTAAAGAGTGTAAAATTCCCTACAAATACATGCTTTTATTTTTCTTCCAGTTTTAAAATTTTCGCAGATTAATGGCTCTAAACAAATTTTTGATTTTTCGCAATTTACGACCAACGAAACGGCGTGTTACCTAACTAAATAATAATAATAATAATGATAAATATTAAAATGCGCTCTCATTTTTAAAAAATTCGTAGTTGAAACATTATTAGTTTTTTTTAATTATTTTTTGAAAAGTGTCCAGCAATTCCCAGACACCCTGTATATTTTGAACGATGCATTTTTTGTCTTCAATGGACCTTATCGTCTCTTCCCCTTTACACTTTTTGCATTGAAATAGATTTCATAAGATTTGTCCACTTGAATGACCCTTCAAGCCTATTCACAGATAAAAGTGCAAACGAAGAAATTCTAGTAGGTGTTCCAGACGATTTTTCGAAGGAATTCGATGGAGTATTTTTGTATTGGTGTTATTATGTTATTTCATAAGTAGTGTAATTGTATATTTGACTTAATCGTTTATAGAATCCTTTGGTTCAATTGATATTCTCATTTTAATTAAAACCGGCGGGAGTGGTCTCCCCTAAACTTTCTCACTCCCTAACACATGTGGAGGAAAAATAAGCTAAAGGCAGTGAAACGCATCAAGTGTCTCGAGCAGTTGGATAAAAAAGTTGCAATAGAAAATCTCATGCACATTGCCAAGAGTGCTTAAAAAATTAAAAAAGCACGAAAAACAGAACTCATGAATCAATTGGCACTAACCTTCGTTTTGTTAATAACAATTACATTCGTTTGGTCCAAGTGAAAATAATGCAAAATCCACTAACGGAAAAAAATGCATTAACAAATACGAAATAAAACTAACCGTAAATAAAATATGCAACTCTTTTCGAGAAAATATTTCTTTGTGACAATCACCGAAATGAAAGCGAAAGGCAGATCAAGATGAAACGAGCAGAATTTGGCAGCGAGCCAGGGTGTATAGGAGTATGGTGAAATAGAATCGGAAGCTGACATGATTTCGCAATACCGTCAGTAAGGTAAGAAAAACCAAATTTCGAATTTGAACGCCTTTTTACTTTCTCGTATACGAAGAGAAAGTATTGTAATCGTCAAAAAATTCGACTAAGGGATTTTGATGATAACATGTTTTAGACCTCCCTGAGTCCGAAAAACACAATTTTGGAATTATGTCTGTATGTCTGTCTGTGTGTGTGTCTGTCTGTGAACACGATAACTCGAAAACTATTAGAGCTACGGGGATGAAATTTGGTATGTGGTCTTTAAACATAATTTGTAGGTTTCTATCAAAGTTTGGACAAAATCCGTCAAAGGGAAGTCTGTCTATTTGTATGTCCGCGGTCATGTGAACGCTATAACTCAAAAGCTTGAATAGCTAAATGGATAAAATTTGGTACACAGTTTTATCGTTATGAATGTAAGTCCGTATAAAAGTTTGGGCCAAATCCGTCAAAGGGTTGACTGTCTGTCGGTCTGCATAATCGCATATTTGTTCAGTTTTGAAACTAACTCCCTGCGCATGCCTACTGGTGCGTATTGGAGAGAGAACGGACGCTCCGAAACTTGGCAGTTTGCCAAAAACCAATTCTGGAGCGATTTTGTAAGGAAGCAAACATTTAGGGAGTCTCGCCAGGTCCTGTTGCGCAGAAGAATGCGCAGGGGATTTGAGTTTGTTTTGATCCTTCAAACCACGCGTGGTTCCAACTTTGGTTTACTTGCGACGGAAGTTTATTTGACGTCTTTTATTATTCTAGTTTTCTCTACATGTGTTAGGAGTATACGAGAATGTTTAGGGGAGACCACTCCCGCTGGTTACTTTCTCGTATACGAAGAGAAAGTATGTACTCTTCAAAAAATTCGAACTCGGAGATTTCCCCAGAGTCCGAAAAACACAATTTTGGAATTATGTCTGTCTGTGAACACGATAACTCGAAAACTATTAGAGCTACGGGGATGAAATTTGGTATGTGATCTTTACGCATAATTTGTAGGTTTCTATCAAACTTTGGACAAAATCCGTCCTCAGGAAGTCTGTCTGTCCGCGGTCATGTGAACACTATAACTCAAAAGCTAGATGGATAAAATTTGGTACACAGTTTTATCATCATGAATGTAGGTCCGTATCAAATTTTGGACCATATCCGTCGAAGGGTTGATGGTCTGTCGGTCTGTATAATCGCATACTTGTAAAAATTATATATCCTAAACCCTTTGGCTTAGATAAATAAAACTTGGTAACACGGATGCTAACATTAATTATAGATCTGTGCCCAATTTTCATCTCAATCAGTTAAAAAACAAGTGTTAAAATTGCATATTCAATTTTTTTACTTTTAAAACGAATCCGTTATCTCCACGCGCATGCGAACTGGAAGCAATATCTGTGCACATGGAAGCTATGGAGCGAATTACGTCACTTTGCCCTTGAGCCGGCAAGAGTGGAATCGGTACGCATTTCCTTGAATTTGATTATTTAACTAAATATTTTACAGTCACTATCATCTACAATGAAAAACCTTCTGATAGTCATTGGATTCTGGGTTACAGTAGGTTCAAATTTTTTTTATCCACGCGGGGGGAGGGGAAGTATGCGTGAAAGTTTAGGGGAGAACACTCCTGCTGGTTATTAACCGATTGACACAAAAAATGGACACAAATCTACAATTTAGGTTAGAAGGGCACATACAAAATTTCATTTATCTAAGTAGTTTTTTAAAGAAGTTATTGCATTCAAAAGAATGCAATTATACAGACAGACAGTCAACCCTTTGACGGATTTGGCCCAAACTTTTATACGTACCTACATTCATCATAATAAACTTAACCAAATTTTATCCATCTAGCTATTCAAGTTTTTGAGTTATAGTGTTCACATGAACATGGACAGACAGACGGACTTCCCGTAGGCGGATTTTGTTCAAAATTTGAAAGAAACTTGCAAATTGTGTGTCAAGATCACATACCAAATTTCATCTTCGTATCTCTAATAGTTTTCGAGTTATCGTGTACACAGACAGACACAATTCCAAAATTGTGTTTTTCGGACTCGGGTCTAAAACGTGGAGATTTATCAAAATCTCGAGTTCGAATTTTTTGACGATTGCAATACTTTCTCTTTGTATACGAGAAAGTAAAAATGTTTCAGACGATAAAATGATTTTGTGTGCAATAATATTTTAAACAAAAGTAGTTTTTAAATTAAAATAATTAGACACGAAAATAATTCAATCCCGAGCAATGCAAGGTATTTCAGCTAGTTAAGTTATAAAAATATGATTTCGTACCAACATTTATTTCGGGTTTAAATAATTAACTGTATATTCAGAACTCAAAAAAGTCCTACTAAAATACTTTATCACCAATGTGATTAATTAAACAGAAATCTTTAAAATATCATTTATTTGTCAATTGTATATCTCACTGTTAAATCAAAGATACAAATGGACACACAAAAGAAACATGCTTTTTGGAGATAATATAAATTATATGCTTTAAAATGAGATAATAATATGCAATTATCAGTTTACAAAGAAATTGAATCTTCATTAAGTAGAATTAAAGTTTACATTTGACATATGAAAATTTAGTCTGTATTATAAAAAGAGTCGAGGTTAATGTCTCGTTTTTGAAGCAACACAAGGGCTATTTAGGGACGGACATCGTAATTTTGAACCGCAGTCAGATGATGAGGGCGACGCCTGAGCTGGCACCCTCCTCCAAGCTTCCGCGCCACACCAGCGGGAGGGCGTTTGGCCACTACGTATGATTTGGCGAGCAGCAGGTCCCATACACGGCAGATCTTTCAGTGGAATCGGGCTTCGAGCCTGCAGCCCTCCGGTCCCAAGGTTCAGACCTTACCACTAGGCCACCGTGGCCCTTCATAAAAAGAGTCGAATATCATATTCTTCATATCAAACACATGCACGCCTCCGTTTGTTCAGATATGATCAAAACTTGAATACAGTAAATTCTCGATTATTCTGCATTCAAGTATCAGGAAAGCTCAACTAACCGGAAAAATTAGAAAATGAGCTTTTCTAAAAATTTTACATCCGCGCGCCAAAATTTAGCACACGCGCGCGGTTCCATTCACGCCGACAATTTATTTCTGGAATGCAACGTCCGCTCCGCACGGAGGGGCGTAGAAGGGGAAGAAAAGCAATATACAGTACTGTGACGTACACAGACTTGTT
>BGPR01041243.1:0-13687 GCA_013235015.1 Araneus ventricosus | reverse complement strand
AATATTGATTTATTGAACCAGCATTTAAACATTGATTTATTGAACCAGTATTTAAACATTGATTTATGTTCTTTTCATGGGGTTGATTTTAATGCCTGTATTTTAGGAGTTTCTTCCCTGCAAGTTTTTAACGCGTGCACCATAAAATGTAAATTTGTGACATATCCAATTTATACAGAAATACTAAGTTAAAATATTTCTCCATGAAATAATGGGTGATTTCCTTAAAAGATAGTAAAGAATTAAAACGAATTCTGTCGTGATCTCACAAAACTGGAAAGAAAATAATTCGACAAAATGATAAATAGTGGGGAAGGCTGTACCGCCGTATTTTGTGCTCATGTGTATATAAGCAATGCAACTGTAGATATGTTCGCTGGTTTCAACAGCGTTTTTTTCTAATTTTTTATGAATTAGGGAATTTTTCTTTTCTCTTGCTTATAGTTCTTGTATCTAAACAGACGATTTCTGTTTTCTATTAAATCTCGTATATTTCATGTAGAAATGTTTCCTGAGAAACTCAGCTTATTATCCCGGGAATAGTTTATACCCTCCATTGTTTTGACACGTATCTTAGAACAGAAAGAAGAAGAAATAATGACGTATCCATATCCAGTGTGATAATCTAAGCAAATAAAAAATAAAATAACACAAATCGTTTCGAACACAAAAATTATAATTAAAATCATAATTAATTGAAAAGTCTGCAGTTAATTTTGTTTAGTCACTCAAAAGATATTAGGTTACCCATATTAATTATTCAAATTCTTACTGTTTTCTGCTACATGACAATATTGTTTGTGTGAATATATGTGTAGTAACTGGAAATCATTTTGCAATGTGCATCCGCAGAAACTATCTGAATGCTCTATTTCTTCATAGAATATCCCTATCATCAGCAAATAATGGCGTATCTACATCTGAAAGGCAAATTTTGTCCCAAAATTATAATATTATTATAATATTTCCCTTCAATATAATAATATTATTATTATTATAATTATAATATATTATTATAACAATTTATTATAACAATATTATTATTATAATATTACCCTTCCATAAGTGGTGATAGTCAAACAATCAGTTTGAAAGACACTTGTTTGGTGACTTAATGTGTTTTCTTTTTCCTCAGACAATCCTGGTGGGTGACAGTGGAGTGGGCAAGACTAGCCTCCTAGTGCAATTCGACCAGGGTAAATTCCACACAGGGTCCTTCTCTGCAACCGTAGGAATTGGATTTACGGTAAGAATCGACCTTCCTTCTCATAAGCCTGTTCCATTTTATATCTCTGGTAGAATAATTTACAAATCAAACGCATTATAGTTAATTTGCCATTATTAATAATTCTTTCTTTCACATTCAACTTAATGCTAGAGTTGCCATTACTTTCAACATACGTAATGGCGCCAATACATTCAAAACATCTTATTAGAAAAGATCAGCTTGCTTTTAAAGTCAGCGTTTCATTTCAAATATATAATGAAAGTTTACAATTTAATTTTTATTGTGTGTATGTGTGTTGGAAGCGCAGAATAGAAGAAGGTAACGCTCGGTAGTTTCTAATAAATGTATTTATTGAACGTCCAAAATTATGGATCCACGATTATACGATAACACCATAAAGGATTATCTTTTTAATTCTGCTAAAACCTCTTTATAATTCCGTTCCTCTTAGTTTTCTGAAGAAGCACTTTCAAAATAAAATATAACCATCGGGATTATAAAATAATACTGGAAAATTCTTCATAAATGATAACTATCCTTTATGATAAAAAAGTATGTACGAAGAAAGTATTGACCTTCATTTTAAACACTAACATCGCTCCTACACCTAGTCTGACGATACACTATTTACTTCCAATTGCTCTAAATGCTCAGGTTGTATTTTTCCATAGTTCCGATGGTTTCCTCTGGACTTGGGAAGAATGACATTACCTGAAGATATAAAGAGTGACTAGGCCATTAAATCTAATTATTTCCAAACTAACGTTGGTATCATGACACTGCATCTGTCTTCTGAAAAGCTTTACAGTATAACAAATTACAAAATTTTCATATTGCTTTTATAATGAAATTAATGTAGTAATAGCTAATCAGACCATTAGTCACAACCTTTTAGCGACGCCTTCGAAGTGTCAATTTTGTGACTAAATACCACTAGGAATTTTGTGTCCCAGAAATTTTCTCTTAATAAAATTTAAATGCTAAACTTCTTTCAGACGAATCTACCCCTTAAAAGTGAATGATGGGAAATGCAAGATTTTAAGGGTCTAGTGGAACTCTGGGAGTTAATAATCTACTGGCCTTTGCATAAAGCTCTTTCTTTGTTCTAGTTCATAATATATCCAATTAAAAAATAAAATTTTGCTTGGAATAAAGTTTTCTAATTTTTTGTATGTAATCTGAGGATGTGGATTCTTCCCATACATATTAAAAACTCATATATACGGTAATATTAAAATCTCGAACTGCAACACCAGAATCTTTTTTTTTCAGTAAAAATCAATATTAAATGTTAACTTGGATTAACTGCATTCTATTAGTCTGTACCTAATTGTCTTCAGTAAATAACACTTTTTCATATGTACCATATAATTGCTTCAATTCTATCATTTCCTGACTTGGCAGTCTCGAAATATTTGCTTTGAAGCTACCTAGAGTGATCAATATAGTCTGATGCTATCGTAAAATCGCATACACGTCGTACATATTTTAATGATTCGCTCATCAGAGAGTGGCATTATGATCCTCTTGTTGCATTCTTAGTCACTTCACTAAATAAACCAAAAACATTATGTTGCATCATTGTCGAATAAAAAAAATTACCAAGCTAGGTTCCGTCTTGATGGATTTTTCCTACAGTCTTCTGAACGAGGGAAAAAGAAAAATGATATGCACATGTTTTTATCAATTCCTTTTCTTTTAATCTTTTCCAATTTTGGAGATTTAAGACAAAGGGCAGTCAAAATAACGGATATTCGGTCACATAAGTTGTCAGGAGACAAATGTAGTGTACCAAACAATGCTTATCACACCAATGGTGCTCTATAATTGTTCAAGAAACAGATTTGCTGGTTCAGTGGCGATTTCTAAGTATCTGCTTAATTAATGCAACCAGATGCTCTGTACTTCAATCCGGAACGCTCTAGAAACTGAGCTTGCAATCAGGGAAGCTGGACAAGATTCAAAACATGAATAAATAAAAAAAATTGTGGAACAGTAAAGTTGTTAATAATTATTGGAATTTCAAAAAAAAGCAGGAAGATATAAAGATGCGTTAATGTATTTTGCTGTAAATTCTATTATTACTTTCGACTCATTCATTATATTTTCGTGTGCAGACCATGCATAGTAAAAGTTGGGAAGCAGTATTCCTTAGAAAGTAACTTTTATGAAAACTAAATATAGTTAATCTTTGTTTAATATGAACTCTTCACTCAGTAAAATTCGGGACAATCGGACAAATTCGCGAATGCTCAGGTTAAACCGTAAAATTTTATATACTTTTTTATCCTGGCCAAACAGTTGTAATTTAAATTTGAAACTCGCTTGGCTAATCCATAGTATCTGTTTCCTTTAACTTAATCTCTTAAGAACTATTTTTACACCATATTAAAGGCTTACAAAATTAATTTTTCAGTGACACAAATTTCTTTTCCCCACAATTTCTTTTTATTATTTTAATAAATTTTTCCAAGTAAGTTTTATACACAATTTTTAAAAATATTTTTTTTTATTTTTGAAGAAAAGAACAAAATTACTTACGAAGAACTGTTGCCAGAATACATTAACGGAATTCTGGACAAAAACACTTACGAAAAATTTAAAAGCAGATGATCAACAATTTATGCCAGGAACAACTATCGATTTGGTTTATTTTCATGATTTTTTATTAATGAAAACCAACTATTTAATTAACGATCCCAAAACGTTCATTAACACCTTTCTTATACTTGAGTATTTATGAACAAATTTTGAAGTGCTTATGTAACAAATATTATTAACATATGGAGAAGGTTCGCTATCAGTGGTTTAAAAAAATAGCCAGGTTCAATTGATATTCTCATTAATTAAAAAAACGCTTAAAACGATAAAAATATTTTGTGTATTATAATATTTTGTATACCAAAGTAGTTTTTGCATTAAAAATATTAGACATAAAACTATTTTAATCTCGAGAAAAAGCCGGGTATATCAACTAGTCAAAAATATTTGGAATATATTTAGCAAATATTAAAAGCGCATCAGAAGACACAGCAAAAATTTGTTATCATGTAGCAACTCCTTCCTTAAGGTCTACAGCTTAGACCATAGTTTCTCAAGGTAAATTATGAACTGGCCATCAGTTAGATATTTTTCAGGAGATGGCATCCATCGAAACGTAAAAGACGTTCTCCTTCAAGAAATCTCTCAGAATGAAAATTCATCAATTATCGTCATTAACATAGCGTTTACTTCGTATCATAAGACACTTTGCACTGTTTGGGTATCGATAGAAATATTTATACGTTAAACTAAAGATTCTTAATAAACTGTAGATTTTTATCAGTCTTAATTTTTTTTCCTTTTATTTTAACATTGAGCAGAAAAATGAATCAAAATTGGGTTTTTAATCGTGCTAGATAAAACTGTACTGACTTTTAAATTTTTATACAACCTTTTATTGTTTACTAAAACGTGACCAACAATGAATGTTCTAAATGAAAGCTTGTAGAGCTGTAACAGTTGTTCTGCATGCGTCTTGAGTATGTAACGTGCATTTTAAAATAAAAGCGTGCTTTGATAAAGGTCGAAAGTCAAACTATGTTTCCAGCAAACGAAGCCAATTTCTGAAACAACCAGAGATCTGCAGATATGTATTGAATAAATACTATTTTTAACAGTGAAGATAAAGATCTTCGGAATATTTCCTGGAAGTTATTACCTGATAAAAACTGAATTGCAGAAGAGTATTAGGGCTATTGCGCGGAATTTCTTTTGTCTGAGCAGTGGAGACAGTAATGACTTCAGACATTTAGTCCCATAAATTTATTTATGTCTTCACTACGGGACAAAGAACAGTTGACATACATAAAAGAATGATAATAAATGACATATTGAAAACTACACATCTCAAAAAAGTTAGCTTCACCCAATATAATAGGAAGTCAAATAAAATATATGAAATAAGACGATGAAAAACACATGTTTTGTTTCCGTGATTCCTTAAGCACTTTCTATTCATAAAGCAGTTCATTTAACAAGTTTTATCAAGTCAAATTATTAACAGATTGAACAAATTTAACTATTTTTTAATATTGTTTATTTGCGTAAACAAGGAGTACTTAAGTTTTATTAACGCTGTGACATAACTAAAATAAATCATTTTATTATTTACCGATTTGATTATTACAAAGTAGCTACTCCCTTGGAGTAATCTGAATAATAGTCGTCAGGACGTTAATACGGAAACTGAGGGTCCTAATAGCCGTCACCGGAACGGCCCAACCCTTCCCGCAGGAGGTACCTCCCTTCATAGAAGTGGAGGTAACTCCAGCCCTCACCATTATTGTATCCACAAAGAAAGTGAGACCCCGCTGACTTATCCAGTGGTTTCTCATCCACACATTCGTGGTGCCCCCTGGTGGGATTACAGATTTGATTACGACGATTTCTTTCATATAACAAAATGAAGATTTCATAATAACATATATTATATCTAAATTTTATTTCTTACTTTACAATAAATAAATACTTCGGGAAATTTTAAAAATAATATTGCCTATTATTACAAAATCCAGTACATAGACATTCTCATATAATCATTGCAGACGCGACAAGTATAGATTGTTTAGATTGCGGGTAATTTTCTCTGTAACTTCTAGCCCTACGTCGAGGTCGAGTTAACTTAATAGCATGTGTAGAGGTGAGATTTACTAGTCTAGTCGCCGAGGTATTACTTACGTAGAACGATTGACACTTAAGTGCTTCCTACAATTTAGTACAATACTGCACCACTCAGCTTATCAACCTATCATGCCTGTATTCCACATATATGAGAAGTACTCCCTTGTGAGAAACCACAGAGCTGGGGACACAGTCAAAGAATGACTTCTTCATAACAAAATAACAAATTTAATAGAACAACAACTAAATTAAAATACTAAATTAAATCATAACATCATTAAACACACTAGCTGTGAGATGATACAAAAAGAAGAAACTGAACAGAAGTAATCATAGTATTTAAGTACTCCAACAGGCTGCTCGCTATTGGTCGATAGGTGACATTACAAAGAGGGAGGATCCGATCTGCATGCAATTACAACTCGAGATACAGACAGATGACGCGATGATGCCACATCTTTTATCCGCCTTTCCTAACATACAATACAACTCTCTAGCCATTATGTATATTGTCACAATGAGTTGAAGACAGAGGGTGTAAAACAACTCTAATGCCGCGATGATGCCACATCTTTTATCCACCTTTCCTAACATACAATACAACTCTCCAGCCATTACGTAGATTGTTACAATGAGTTGAAGACAGAAGGTGTAAAACAACTCTAAAGCAAGCAATCCAGTTTATTGCACGAGGCAGACAAGTTAATTAAACAGAATAGAGGATAGATCACACTCGAAACTGAGATAAATTGAGCTGAAACTGATTAAAATAAATTTCTAGTAGCAATTATTACAAAGCCAAGACAGTTGTAAGACGTAAGCAATCATACTCATAATTAGAGAAATTTAATTTATGAAACGAATTTATAGCATTTATAAAACGAATTTATGGCAAGCAATTTGGTTTATTCCATAAGACAGACAAGTTAATTAAATAGTACAGAGAAAATATCATACCAAAACTGAGGTAAATTGAGCTGAAACTGATTAGAATAAATTTCTAGTAAGCCACTAAAGTTGTAAGACATAAGTAATCATACTCATAATTAGAAAAGTTTAATTTTCTCATAAATACGGTGGTTCAATTCAGGCTTTTTTTGAATTTTTTCAACTGCCGATCCCGTTTCGAGAAAAAATATCGTTGAAAAATGTTTGCAATTTAAAATTTTAAAAGATAGTGAAAAACAAGGCATTTATTAGACAATCATAAAGAAATTCAATTAAAAAAATATATTCAATAAATTCTAATGAAATTATTTTTCTGACAACATGATTTCTTTAAAAAGTTTTTCTCTCATAAATATTGAAAAAAATTTAAAGATATTGGCTCTGTGAAAGTTATTTGGTTCACGCAAGCACATTTTCAGGAAGTCGCAGTATCCCCTAGGAATGGGAAAAACCTACCAGTTTTAACCAAAAACCGTTTTTTTTTTTGTTTCGGCTAACCGTTTTTATTCCGGTTATTTTATTGTTACAACCGGTTATTTTTCAAAAATCCAATAACCGGGTGAAAAAACCGGATCGAAAAATAGGCTTGATTTTAGTTTCGATTGAACTGAAATTTATCAAGTTATGAAGCTTTGAATTTCATCATCTTAGGCGAATCAACGACAGTCGCTTCCTTGAGGCGTCTATTGTTTGTCGCATTACTGAAAGAAACTTTATGAACAGACAAATATTGACCAATGGATTGATTTTCTGTAAAACAATATTAATAAAAAAATTTTGTCTACAAACGGCATTTGTTTTATAAAAGAAAACCTAAAACCGGTAATTTCAAAAACCGTTTATTTTGAGCGGTTATAACCGCCAGGTTAAACCGGAGGTGAAAAAAACCTGAATAACAGAAAACCGGTTATTTTGGCAATAACCGCCAGGTTAAACCGGAGGTGAAAAAAAACCTGCATAACCGAAAACCGGTTATTTTTGCAATAACCGCTATCCCTATTATCTCCACCATTAGATAAACCACCCCCGCACTGCCTAGGTAACCGGGATAAACTGAAGAACGGGTGCCATGTCAGAAATCGGAAACTGAGCTCGAAGTCCTAATAGCCCTCGCCTGCCGCTGCTCAACCTATCCTGAAGGAGGTAGGTGGCGTCATCGGAATGGAGTTAGCTCAATCCTAGACCATTTCTTTATCCTTCAGGGAAACGAGAACCCACTTATTTATCCGGTGGATTCTCATCCACGTACTCGGGGTGCCCCATTGTGGGCCATCATTAAATAAATCAAATATCACTCGAGGAAGAGATGGTAACCTGGTTCAAAAAAATTTAGGAATATTCATGGGATTTCCCGGCAAAAGGTGCAATCCACTTGTCAAGCGTCTAGAAATGTAGCCGAGAGCTGACATAATAAACATTCTGCAATTGTTCTCGGTTTTTATTCCTCCATCACCATCTACTGTTAAAAAAGTAAAGGAAAAGTTTGTTGAAATGAGTAATAAATATGGAATGAAATTTATAAAATGTAGAAAATAAATATATAATAAGAAAAGAAATAGCATCTCTCTTATTATCCTATCATTGCATTCAGCCATAGATTTATACAGCTGATAGCTTCCTTAAAATTGCCAAATTAATACAACGCACGCTATTTGAATCTACAGTTCACTATGAATCAAGCAGATACGTAATAAATTAAACCATTATATGTCAAACAGTAAGAAGTTTTTTTTTAGAATTAAATAACTTTAAGCAAATATTCCTTGATTCAATCGGGCACTGAATTCATAGGTTAATAAAAAAAAAAGTAAAAATAATTAATTAAATAATTAAAAATAAATTAAGTATTTTCTGTTACTTTTTGCATATGTAATTTATGCAAGAACTCAAATAAATACATTCTGAAATCGTAGAACACATTGAAATTGATTCCAATAGACGCAAAAACATATTTACATTTCCAGAAAAACTTGAATTGCATTGCGTATGTTTGCATTAGTCTGGTCACATTAAATGGAAATTCAAGATTAATGTAAGTGGAAATTCCGAATTTGTGCAAGCATGAATATCCAAAATCGTGTCATTCGAATGCCTTGTAAATCCGGGAATTAGTATATTTAATTATCAACAAAAAAATATTAAACGCGATCTTATAACACACAGAGCCATTAATCAACGCATTCTGTTGCCAAGCTTAAGCCCATATCTTTACCCTGTATTTCTTTTATTTTTATCCCCAAACATCCATCCATCCATGTCACCGGCATCTGGGCTTTAGAAATCAACAGTTGGCCAGTTACGCCTGTCTTCCCTAGATGGCGCCACCAAAGCAATTTTATCTCGGTTTCACGTCGGACGGAAGAAATGCAACAGTTGGCACAGAAGACGTAAAAGTAAACGCTGCACGTGTGTGTAAACGCTAGGGGCCCGCTGCTGTGCACACATCTGTCATACACACCGGCTGCTCTGGCCTTTTAAATCTCCCACCCTTGAAGCTCCTTCCACAGGTGCCTCGGGTTCAAAATCGTTTGGAGGGATAATTTCGAATACCACAATAAAAGTTTTTCCCAACTTATTGTTTTCGGGCCAAATGGCTGACGGCCAGAGAATCATACACAGACGTTTGTCCCGAGATTACAGTGACTCTTCGGACGATTCGGATGACAACACGTCGCAGAAAACGACCAAAAATGCCCCTGCGACCGCAGTGACAAGTGCCAGTCAAGTCACAAGTGTGAAAGTCCCGGAAAAGAATGGATTAGTGTTGAAGCCGTCACTCAGTTTGGAACCTTATGACGTCGCTTATAAGGTAAGTTATCTCTGTTTTCTTTGTTTTGTTGAGTTATGTTATCTTTTCTCGATGTACAATGTGTGTGCAAAGAGTATGCAAGACAAAAGATAAGCTAGAGAAGATGCTATGATTTATTGCTATGGCCAGTTTTCTTATATGGAACAATGACTGAATTTTATTGAGATCGAAACGTTTATTTCTTCAATAGTTATAGTAATTCAACTGACGTAGAAAGTTATATAACTTATTAATGCCAACATCCGTTTTGTGGCAACTAATTGTCATATAGTTAATAATATTGCTAACATTTTAATATGTTCCATATTAATAATTGTTAACACACCTGCCTTGTAAAATGTAAAGGAATTTATCAATATCGCTTAGTTAAATGAAAATATTAACTATGAGACGTTCTAATATCATATCTAACTCTCAAAGAATTATTGTTGCGTTAATTATTAGAATAAAGTTTAATATTTTACGCCATCGGTTTCAATGCGCATGATAATCCTCGATTAGTTTGATGTTAACTCTAAAGTTTAAATGATGTATGCATCAACTAGTATGCCATCAACTTCTATTCAAGCATTTTGACAACTAATTGAAAAATCTGTTTGCAAAACATGTAATATGTTTAACAATAATTAAATGAAAATGATTTTTAAACAGTTTTTGCATCAACAGTGTCAAATAAAAAAATATATAATTAACATTTTATTACCTATTCTTGTGTTAATAAATATGACGATTTTAGAACATAATCTTCGTATCTGAGATTCAAATACTTTCTATAATTGCTGTTTTATATGATTAAATTTTAACGAAATAAATACTATAAAAGAATATAGAAAATTTCTGAAATAAACAGCATTAATTATATATTGATCCAATATGGATTTAGTATAGGTTTATAAGATGAATGGTAAGTAATACGTATTACTTACGTGTGTTTATTAATTTTCTTTATCTCATATATATTTATTCATGCATTATATATTTCTTGAGTTATCTATACACTTTATTATTGTTTTTCTGCATATATTTCCTATTTATTGGTGTGCCTAAGAAAATTAAATTTCATTTTTAAAAAGACGATTGAATGTGTGTATGCCATTCACGAGTATTGAAGTGGAGATAAATTCAAATGTTTTGTTTGTAATATGTTTTATTCATAATTTCCGAGGAATTTGTTTTGTACGAAATATATCTCGAATTTAAAATGTTTTTTATCACTAATTTTTTCTTAAGTACTCGCTTGCAAGTTGAAATCTATACAATATGGAATATAGTTTTCTGTTAAAATTGAAATAGAAATGTAATTGTATATTTCTTTAATACTGGAATCTTTTTTTATGTGCTAAAAAATTGGCGATGTTGATATTTCTATAAATTGACAGTTCTCGGCCATACCTTTATCTTCCAAAGCCATCATGTTTTCACTCAATTTTTCTTTATTTCATTTATTTTTCATACATTTGCAAATTCACAACTTTGCGATGAATTTTTCATCTCATTCTATTTCTGTAACTATTAGTAAGGCCCATTTTTAAGGTATATTATGGATTCTTTCTTCTCCTGAACTGTCAAAAAGACTATATTCCTCAAAAAATTCAATCTCGAGAATTTAATACTGTTCAATGATTGAGACCCTGGTGTGTTCAAAATTTGATTTTGAAATTCTTTGGACACTCGTATATATTTTTTGAAATATGTCTCAGTGTCCACACAAGTGTGAACACGATCACACGCCTAGAAATTGAAGGAAAAATATTTCGTATGTGGTCCTTGCAACAAATCTGTATCAAATTCAAAAAGAAATTTGTCAAGCTTTGTTTTTAGTTTCAAACCGCATACTTGATTTTCTTCACCATCTTAAAAAGCTGAATAAAATAAACACCATATTTATACAGATATGTTTTAAACTCGGCTGTTGCCTATCCTGTTGATTGAAGATATTTTAAATATTTTTTTTCTGTGCAAGTTACTACAATAGTGATTAAAAATAATTTTAAAAAATTGTCAGAGGTAAGCAGGAGGGGAATCAAACGAGCTTCATTGCGTGGATTCATTTTTTTTTTTTTTTAATTTTAAGATGGGTCGTTTATCATTTCTCTTGAATAGTATGTTCTCAGTTATTTACGGAAACAGCAAATTTAATAAATGAAAAATTGCTGTGACTAACTGACTGTGAAAAAAACTATTTCAGAAACTTTATGATGTCGCAAAAGAGGCGCAATCATTATATTTATTTCGTTATATTTATTCGTTTTGGGCGGGTTCGCGGCCAGCACTCACTTTGCTCAGAACTGCTCCTACCACCTCGCTGCTATAGAGGCTCTCAGACACTACCTTTTTCACTTTTAGATATGGCATGAAGATCAATTGAAGAGACTGTAAAATCATAGTAGATTTCATATTCTTTGTAGACATCAGCTTCCTTTAAAATTGTAGAAACTTTGAATCCATCGAGTTGAAATGTTTTGTATATTTTTCTCACGAATTTCGGCGTGAAAGTCTCCAAAAGTAAAAAAAAGTAGCTCAAAAGTTTTTTTAACGTAAGTTCCTCCCATTGGGATCTCAGGAAGGAAATTGATTCACAAGCCAAACGCCACAAAACTTGGTATGGGAAATCCTCTATATCTCGGAAATTACATATGTTGAAAACATAACTAGTATCTTATTTGAGAGATAAAGGGTAACAACAGAAGTTGCAAAAAAACTTACTTAAATTTAAAAACTTACGAGAAACTTCGACAAACAAAAGAGTTACGCGACTAAAGTAGTCCTACGCCTTTAACATCAGCGGCTGTTTGAAAAAACAGCCTCCCGTCATTTTTTTCCAGATAGGTAACGGGCCGTAACGGCGCACTAAATCTGCGGTAGCGGGAGATTCCCAACGCAAGTGTCAAAATGGCTACCGTGCAGCAGAAGGCACGTCTCTGGTTCTACGAAAGCTAATCAAGTAACAGTTCAAAAACGTTTTCGGTTAGAGTATCGAAATTGTCGGTCTCCAAGTGAGAACTCCAGTAAGCGTTAATATGAGCAATTAAGACGTAAAACTTTCTCTCATTCTTTCAACCACTTCGTCTGAGACCGATGTTCGTCCAACACCTTTCTTACGCTGCACATTTCCCTTAAATTGCTCATACCAACGCTTGATGGAATTCTTACTTGAGGACTGACAATTTCGATACTCTAGGTGAAAACGTCTTTGAACTCTTACAATTGGTTTGCTCCCGTGAAACAGAGACGTGCCTTCTGCTGCACGGTAGCCATTTTGACACTTGAGTTGGGAATCTCCCGTTGCAGCAGATTTAGTGCGCCGCAACGGCGAGTTACCTACCTGAAAAAAACTGTTTAACTTCCCTTTCATTCAAAAAAAATACGAAATGGCTACATTATATGTTTTTTTATTAATTTTTGAAATTCGTCTAATAAGTTATGAACACCCTGTACTTTAAATTTTTAAACATTTATGCACTCTTAACAGCTTGTATTATTACGTCAAAGCAAAAGACAAACAACGTGCAGTTGGATTTCCGATGGCATGACCAGTGCTGTCATGAGAATTAACTTCATTTTATTCATATATATATTTTATTGAAATGAAATAACTTCTTTACTAAATCCGCTACTTAAACATGGATGCAATATTCACATCCAAGTAATGCTGAATATACTAAGAAAAAAATAAGAGAGAATCATTTTCGAAGTCACTTAATTATACCGCATTGCACTAAACACGCGTTTACAACTTGTCTCAAAAGCATCAAAATAAAACAGTATTCACCTGAAACTTAAGAAGCAAAAGACAACAATGTGCAATTGGATTTCCGATGGCATGAACAGTTATGTCATGAGAATTAACTGCATTTTATTCATATATATATTTTATTGAAATGAAATAACTTCTTTACTAAATCTACTTCTTAAACTTGGATGCAATATTCACATCCAAGTAATGCTGATATACTAAAAAAAAAGTAAGAGAGAAACATTTTCGAAGTCACTTAATTATACCGCATTGCACTAAACACGCGTTTACAACTTGTCTCAAA
>BGPR01041242.1:0-13687 GCA_013235015.1 Araneus ventricosus | reverse complement strand
TCACTTCGTTACGTACTCAACCCTGTTCCATATGAGAGCTAAGTACAGTTCATCTGATTTTTAATACCGAAGTTTCGATAAGAACGTTGTTCTCTTCAAGTAGTTGTTTGTAAATGTAGCATCTTTGAACGATGCATCTGGAAGAGGGTTTGTATATTGGTGCAAAATCTCAAGTAGCTTCTACTTTCCTTCAATCCAGTAGTGGCTCATCAGTCAGAATGAACAGTACTGTAAAAGGGAGCTACGTCTTTGCGGTCCCAATAGACGAGCCACCATTGTTCAAATGGGGCATAGTGGCAATATCTCAAATTGGGAACCGGAAGTCTCCAGGCTCGAATACTTGTGGGCCTAGCGGGACTGGGTCAAACGTCCTTCCGCTGGTGTATTGCAGAAGTTTGGAGAGGGAGGTGCCAGCTCAGGAGACTTCCCGTCTTCTGACCGATTAGAGGTCCGAATCCCAAAATAGTATATCTGAGTCTTTCAATGTAGGGCTGTAGTATAACTAAACAAAACAAAGCCACTGTTTAACCTCTGAGCGCCCAATTATTTTGAACTTTAACTATCAGGTTAATGAAATCAGCTTTTAAAGTAAATGAATCGATCTTTTTGTATTTAATTGTATCTCTTAATCTCTAGAATACTTTAATGCGATGATTGTTCTAGAAAATGTAAATATCGAGCATCTGCGCTTTGAACAATGAAAAACGGAAAAGACATCCCGACCGCCCGAGAGTTAAATCCCTAATCGATGCGGACTGACTTTAACTCTCTGCAAAAGATCTATGTGCTAATTAATTATTTATCAGAAACAAAGAAAATTAGTCTTCCACAAATGCCAAACTTGCAAATTTTCTTATAAATTCAATTCTGGCCCTTGAAATTTAATTTCTTTGTGCTGTATATAAAGTGCATTTAATTTTCGTTTTTTTCAATACTTTTACAATACAGCCATTTCATATCCATATTTGAATGCTTTAACTTGATAACAATTTTTGCTTTCGTATATTTGGTGTTGATTTAAAAAAAAGGAATAAAATTCTTGGTGTATCTTTATAAATTGCGACTTGCAACTGTTTTTCTGTAGCGCCAAGCAGACATAGAATATATTCAATAATTATTTGAAAATTTGAATGATTTAAAATATTGTTGTGAAAGTGTTGGAACATTTCCACCCAACGACTTTCTGTTTAAATATTCCCAGCGATTCATTCTGTCATTTCATGAGGTGTAATGAATTAGTGATGTGTCAGATTCGTTCCTTTCGTGGAGTCGGATCCACGGATCCGCGGATTCGTTCCGATTCCGGAAAGTAAATGGATTTATCGCCGATAATTACTGTAATAATCTTTATTATTGAATTTGTATTTTAATATAATTATGAATCATAATTCATATATAATTATAATTTTCATTAGATAATTAATTATATTGATATTAATTTTAATGAATAATTTTGATTAATAATTATAATTAGATAATTAATTATATTGATATTAATTTTAATGAATAATTTTGATTAATAATTATAATTAGATAATTAATTATATTGATGATAATTTTAATAATTAATTTTAATTACTAATTATTTTTCAATTAACATTTCTGTTAATTATTTAAAATGTCGTTAGTGAATTTAACGAAACTTTGCTAGAACCTTCAGTATTTTGAGACGCTTTTGATTTCTATTATCTGGTTAAGATTTCCCATGAATGTCATTTAATTTGTTGGAAACAGTATATTTACTGAAGCGTTCAATAATGAAATTTCAACTCAGATTTCTTCCTAATTAAATATAAACTCACCCAATTCTAATGAGCTCCATACAGTAAAAAATCTTTTAATCATCATCAAGGAATACAAAACAACTCTTTGCAGTTATCAGAGATCCACTGCTGTTAAAATCTGTTATTAACTATATTAACAAAATGCAATTTATTAGTAAATTCCTGTCAGTTGAATTAATTTCTTTTAAATTTTGAGCAAACTGTAGAAGTCATTTAAATATGCGGGACAAGTCACGTGCATACGTCGGGACCTCGTTGTGTTATGAGCCCTGCTGACACGGGTTCATATCTCAGCAGGCATAGTCGTTGCAAGACAATGTTTTGAAAATTTTAATTTCGGATATTTTCTTTATAAAGTTATTTTATAATATATATTCAACATTTTATTTTATTTTACTTTTTATTTCCAAACCTGATTTATTATTAGATAAATTTTAAATAATTCCTTAAACTTATATATAAGTATGGGGAACTAATCAGTTAGAATAGGAATTATTTAAAATCTATCTAATAATAAATCAGGTTTGGAAATAAAAAGTAAAATAAAATAAAATGTTGAATATATATTATAAAATAACTTTATAAAGAAAATATCCGAAATTAAAATTTTCAAAACTTCTGGCTTGCTACGACAATGCCTGCCGCGACTCGAACCCATGTCAGCAGGATTCGAAGCAGGGTGTTCTACCGACCTTGCCGCGTAAGCATGTGCCGAGGATGGCATACTTAAATGAAATGTTCAAAACCAAAAGGTATATATAAAAGAAATTCGACGTAATGTATTCGACGTATGTGAGTAATTCTTTAAATTACTCACATGGAAAAATATTATTTCTTAATAATTATTAAAATGCGTGCGTATTTGTTGACTTATCTTAAACTTTTATACCAAAAATTCTTGACCGTTTGAAAAAGTACAGACTCAAATTTTTCTCTTAAATAGTTTTTATCATATCTATTAATTTCAATGTACCGAGATTCAACTAATAAAACTATTTTTGATATTGAAATCTTGAGTTACGAAAAAAATTATAATTATTTTTAATTATAATTATTATGAATTCTTTTTACTTGCATCTTCTTTTTACTAGCAACTCTTTTACTTCTCAAGCAATATAAAAAGAATCATTAGTCAAACCAACTATTCTACTGGTTCCTTTGTAAACAACCTCAGAAATCTATCTGCATGCACAGCGTCACAGAATCTTACCATCCTCTCCTGCTCCTAGCAAAGAAACTTATCTGCATCATCCATGATCCCAAATGATGTATCGTTCATTCCAGAACGAAACAAATCTTCTTAGATTATGGATCCGAATCAGTGATTCTGAATCGGAATCATGATGCCGCAGAATCAGTAAATCCTATTCCGGTTAATGAATCCGATTCCGCGGTTCATGAATCCGATTCCGCGGTTCATGAATCCGATTCTGCGGATTCGTTCCTTTTGGTCGGAATCAGATCCGGTCGTTCATTTTGAGGAGTCGGATCCGCGGATTTGTTCAGGAGTGAACGACACATCACTATAATGAATGCAGTTAGAAATATGTGCGAGCAAGCAGGCTTCCCGTGATCGCCGAGCTACTAGATATTACCATCGGAATTTTTGATTTTGAGCGTCCCCCCATTCGACTAGTTCTTCTCAGAAATGTTTTGGAAGAATGGAGAAGACACCCCTCCACACCCCAAGACCAGTAGGCATGACGGCAGACAGTTAGTCGTGGAACGCCTCAATATACAAACAAACAGCCAGTAAACATATTTTTAAAATTTTATTTAATAATATTGTTTTTTCATTTTTGTGTGGATGGACGTAAGAAGTTACTATGTTATAACTATAAACTTCCCTTCTAGGTATCAAAAGCAAATTAACTTCTTTAGACGCTTTTTTATTTATGGGTATATCAAAATTATTATGGCCAATTAATTAATTAAAAGCTCAGAGCTCGTGCATTCTGTCTATAAAATATATCGTTGGCTCGTTTCATTTTGAGCGCTTTCTTGCTTGAAAATGTTATTGTGGGCTGCTCTCTCTCTGAAAGGGACATTTCGGCGTCCCGAAGTTGTGCTTGGGGCAGCTTACCTAAAAACAGGACGTATGTTCGTACTAATCATACCTTGGTTTAATGAGATTTATCTACTGCATAAATATTACTGTGATTCGGTAAAAGATTGTGAACTTACCTGCGTAGCGCCAGAAGTCTATTAAAGCTGTTAGAAGAAACATTTAGTACTAACTTTGTCAAAAAGTTCAAAATTACAAGGCCCGTTCCAAAGTAACCGTTAAATTACAGTGTCCGTTGTGTTGTTTCTGAATGGGACGTTAATATGACTAAACTAAACTGATAGCATATGAAGCATTGCATTCCGTTGAAATACAAAGCAATCGGGAAAATTTTTTTTTCCCTTTTCATTCTTCATTAACAAACAAAACTGACTTTTAAGTATCAGGAAAAACAATTAACTATTTTTTCCCTGCTTTTGTAATTGTTTATTCTCGCATACAAAATAATTTCCTTATCAGTTGTTTCATAAGATCAAATTACCGACAATTAGAGCTTGTACTTTATAATGCATTGTCACTCATTTGCATTTTAAAAAGATTTCTTTCTTAGAAAGTTATTCAATTAACATACATTTCAGTGATACTTAACCATGCAAAACTGATTGACATGCAATGTACTTTTATCCGTAAATGTTACTTAAAAGATCTGATTGAAACATAATTAAATTTACCAAACAGTATTATATTGGCATTTAAGATTTTGGATTACAAAGACTTAATATGAAACATTGCCAATACATAAGGAATACCGAAATTCGTATTAAAATTATATGGTGTTTCCAGACAAAGCAACTGCTATTAGTCTTTAAAAATCTTTGATATAAAATAGAATATCCATCTGTCTGTATGTCATAAGAACTCCTGCAAAACTATAAAAAGTAGCGGCATGAAATTTGTACACTAGTGCCCAAAAATAATGCATAATTTTGAAAATGCTGCAAAATTGGAGTTAACATGGATACTATGGTTCGCAATCAGTTGATGAGAATCGTGGGTCATACTGTCCTACCACTATGAGAAAAACCCTGAGCAGACGAAGTAGACGAGTCGAAGAAAGGAGGGATATAAAATCAACCGCAACATTTGTCAAACTAAGCCCAATTCCGTAGGCGAAGAATTCGTTTTCGAACGAAGTACAAAGAGAAATGAGACTTCCGTCGGTTCTATCTACGCCAAATGAAATAAAGTCCGTTCCTTCACCCCCAAAATTCAGTGGAATATCCTGTTTCCATAACGACCGTCACCGGCATGTCTGGTGTCTAGAGTTTATCTCTTGGCGGTAGGACAGTACTATCGTCGGAACTCACATTTTACAGTGAAGATTCGGTCACGAGGGCAATTAGGGGGATGGGCAACAGAAAGTCATGAAGGCCGAAAATAGAGTCATACCCATCCTGTTTCACAGAAAACTGATAACGAGATGTAATCTGCATCAATGGTTATGTTTGATGTGCATAATATTTACATGCATTTTTATAAACACAGCACAAATATCCGGGAAGATATAAAGGCTTTCTTAAAAAATCCCAAATTTTCCCGCATGTTTTTTTGCTTATAACATGCAGAGTTTCCCACCAAATTGTACGAAACTTACAGAATACTTGACAATATAAAAAAAAGCATTTTATTAAATTTTAAATTGAAAAATTTAAATATTACAGGAAATATGAGCATTTGCAGTAAATGATTTTTTACTGTTCGTGCGCGAAACGTAACGTTATTTTTTTTCGTAACTTCACAGCCAGACATATATAGGGAAACTTATATAAAAATTCCAGTTCAATACCATTAGTATTCATAAAGATAACGGCTTTGCAACTTGGTGAATTTCGGAACAGTCTAAGAGAAACTATATGATTTTGCACAAATTGATATTTTTAAACTTATATCTTCGAACAGTAATATTGAATTTTATGAAAGTTGAATATCCTGAATACTCATGTATACTTATAAGCTAAATGCATAATTTAAATTACAGTTCGATTATTTCTATTCGAAGGTTATTTTTGGACACCAGTGTACATGTCATTTTATTGCAGGGTCAATTGTGTTATTTTCAGCTTTAAACAAGTAATTATTTCAAAAGATATAGTATTAAGGCAAATGATTCAAATTCTTAAACACAAATCATTTTTTAAGTAAATTATAATTGAGAAGCAAATATCCATATTTCTAATGTCTTCCGGCATATTTCTGGCAGAGCAGTGAAGTTTATGACGGAGTGTTATGAAACAAATATTTGCATTTTGAATATATCCTGGGAGGAGACATATAAAATTAAGATTGGCTATCCGTTGGAGAGAGAGAGAAAGAAATAAATTTAATAAAAGAACAGTTTTTAAAACGTACTTTTATTAGTGTACTAAAAAGTAGAATTTTTTATTTTAATTATTTTCTACTTTTTTGTCTTTAATAGGATTTATTATTATAAATATTCCTTAAAAAATATTGCATGAAAACTGTTGTTTCTAGTAGCCTGCTTTTTTCAGGTGGGTAATTATGTTTAGATATACTTTTGAAACCAATATAAATTACCCATTTGGATAAAAATGTGGCTTTATTCTAGTCACGTGAGCATAATCTGCAGATGGATGACAAGCAAAGGTTAATTTCGGTTTGATTTTCTGATTGAAAGGAGTCAATTTTGCGATAGTACATTTATCTGATGAATGTAACTGTGCATCTCATCTAACTTAGAGTTGTCTTGTCCCGAGTTGTGACGTCACGTCTTCTTTCCTCCTGTAAGATACACAATGGATTTCAAAATTAAACTGGAACGGCACATTTGATGTAATCTTTTAAAAATCATTTCTTATAAAAGTAATTATTTATTAATAAAGTCATTATTACGAAAGATGTAGTAATGAGAGAAATGATTCAGACAAATTCTTAAACACAAATCATTATTTAAATAAATTTTAGGGATGGGAAAAAACCTACCGGTTTTAACTGAAAAACGTTTTTTTTTTTTTTTTTGGTTCGGTCAACCGGTTTTTTTAAGCTTATTTTTTTGTCCCGGTTATTTTTTTAAAAAAATCCAATAACCTGGTGAAAAAACCAGATCGGAAGATAGGCTCGATTTTAGGTTCGAATACACTAAAATTTATCAAGATATGAAGCTTTGAATTTCATCATCTTAGGCCAATCAACGCCAACCACTTCCTCGAGGCGTCTGTTCATTGTCGGATTACTGAAAGAGTGTTTATGAACAGATAAATATTGGCCAACGGATTGATTTCCTGTAAAAACAATATTACTAAAAAAATGTGTCTACAAACGGCGTTTTTTTAAAAAAAAAAACTGAAAACCGTTTATTTCAAAAATCGGCTATTTTGCGCAGTTATAACCGCCAGGTTAAACCTTTGGTGAAAAAAACCTGAATAACCGAAAACCGGTTATTTTCGCAATAACCGCCACCCCTAGTAAATTTGAAATAGGGACGCAAATATCTGTACTTCAATTGTATTCCGGCGTGCTTCTGGCCGAGCAGTGAAATTTTTGACGGAGTGTTATGAAACAAATATTTGCATTTTGAATATATCCTGGGGGAAGCTGGTAGACATATAAAATTAAGACTGGATATCTGTTGGAAGAAGAGAGAGAAAGAAATAAATTTAATAAAAGCCGTTTTTAAAAAATATTTTTATTAGTGTACTAAAAAGTAGAATTTTTATTTTAATTATTTTCTACTTTTTTGCCTTTAATCTATGATTCCTTAGTATAAATATTATAGAATCCTGAACTAATTTTTTCTCAAATTCTCACTACCAGGTGGCGCCATACGTATGGAATCAAAAATTAATTAAATCAATCCATTAATTAAGTGCTGAAGATATTAAAATAGTGTATTATTATTGACAACACACAAGAGTATAGAATTTCAAAACTCTAGCACCTCAGAAAGTGAGAGAAAAATCTATTACAAAATTCCATCTTTACAAACACGAAGCAAGTCAAGTTAAATATGCAGAAAAAGGCAAGAAGTTACCTAGCGCGAACAAGGGAATCAATTCATGCCCACGTGATACACCTGAAATGCAACTTCAATTTTATTTTGGACTTCATCTCGTATCTTGCAGTAAAAAAAAAAAAAAGTGACGTCACCACAGAGGATGAAATAATGTGCAATCAGATATTAGATGACATTCGCAGCTACGTTTATCATGTGGCTTTTTTTATATTTAAAACCCACACCGGTCCAGCCTACCCGAAAGGGTGTAAGGCTTGGAACAGACCGGTGGGGAAATATAAAGGAAATACAATAAGGCAATATGACACGACACACAAAAGCATCACAAACACAGCACAGAACGTTACAAACACTGCAAAAAAGGTCCAACAACAAAAGTAAATTAAGAAAAGCAAAACACTCACACACAAAAAAAGAAAAGAAAAAATATACGCCACCAATCGATAGTACATTTAAAAAGAACCATAAATTAATTCAATTTTGTTTGATTTTAATCACCAGATCTGGAGCCAACATTAAGAATATTCAAAAAGAGGAGCCCCAGAGTGTATCATGGCATCACATGAATTGATTCCATTCCCCTTTTTTACTTTCTCGTATACGAAGAGAAAGTATTCATCAAAAAAGTAATCGTCAAAAAATTCGAACGCGAGATTTTGACGAATCTCCACGTTTTAGACCTCCCCGAGTCCTAAAAACACAATTTTGGAATTATGTCTGTCTGGGAATACGAAAACTCGTCAACTATTAGAGTTATGGGGATGAAATTTGGTATGTGATCTTTACACATAATTTGTAGGTTTCTATCAAATTTTGGACAAAATCCGTCAACGGGAAGTCTGTCTGTCTGTATAACCGAAGTCATGTGAACACTATAACTCAAAAACTTGAATAGCTAGATGGATAAAATTTGGTACACAGTTTTATCATCATGAATGTAGGTCCGTATAAAATTTTGGGCCACATCCGTCAAAGGGTTGACTGTCTGTCGGTCTGTATAATTTACTTTTGAAACCAATCCGTTATCTCCACGCACATGTGTACTGGAAGCAATCTTCTGTGCACGGAGCTATGGAACGAAATACGTCAGTTTGTCCTTGAGACGGCAAGAGCGGAGAATCGGTACGCATCTCTTTGAATTTGATTCTTTACCTAGATATTTTTCAATCACTATAATGAAAAACCTTCTGATAGTCATTGGATTCTGGGTAACAGTAGGTTTGAATTTTTTTAGCCACACGGGGGAAACGGCACCTTTTTGGGGAAGTGTACGAGAAAGTTTAGGAGAGAACACTCCCACTGGTTTCTTGTGTTATTCCCCGTGTGGTGCGGTAGTTTGGAGATGGAGGTACCGTCTCAAAATAGCCCTCCTATGCCTTCAAAACGGCACATTAATATAACTAAACTTCTTGTGTTATTCAGATTCCTGTGGCCGTGGTGGCATAGTGGTGAGGTGTCGGCCTCGGAGCCGGAGGGTTCCAGGTTCAAAATCCGATTCCACTGAAGATCCATCGTGTATTGGACCTGTTGCATGTTAAATCATACATAGGGGCTCCCGCTGGTTTGGTGCGGAAGTTTGGAGACGGGGGTGCCAGCTCAGGTGTCGTCCTTCCTCGTCATCTGACGAGGAAGCTGCCAAAAACAGCATTTGCGTTGCTTCAAAAGGAGACGTTAATATAACTAAACTATTCATATTCCAGTTTAAACCACGGAATGGAATAAAATGACTGAAATCGAAATAGTACATCTAGAATGTTATTAGGTTTGAATTAGGTTTCTATATAATAACTTAAAACTTCAAATCCAGGGTATCAAATAAAGCATCCTTCTGTCATATACAAATTAAAAACTGCAGAGAATATTGGTTCAACATTGATGAACTTTCATATTTTGGAGGAAAAAGGTAGAGTTCAAAGTTAGATAAAAGCATTAAATATTCATTAAAATTTGGAAGACGTTACCAAAAGTTCGCAAAATGTGGGAAGTGTGACAAAAAGAATGAGAAGCTTCCACTGCAATTCTGTCTGCTCTACTAATAATATGATCGTGATGTGAAATATCGATACTTTTTCGAAAAGTTACAAAACAAGTTTAAAGTTAGAGTTTTATTTTGTAGTACAAGGTTACACTGCATGTACGAAACAGTGAAAATAGATTTGGATTGAAATGAGTGTTGTGTTATATTCGGTATAATACAAATTTCAACACACACTGGTTGCTAGCTGTACAGTGCTTTATTTGTGTTTTTTTACAAATTCTACAAGCAGGGTCACACTGACTGTTGGACGCGATACAAACGACGTTTCAACATTTGGGGAGCGGACGTTTTCAAACGCGAGTTTGTTACATTTCGTTAAGACCGTACATTCTGTGATGAAATTATTTACTGCGTACCATCTCCTCTCTATAAGTTACCCCATCTTTTTACTTTCTCGTCTACGAAGTATACAAAGAGAAAGTATTGTAATCGTCAAAAAATTCGAACTCGAAATTTTGACGAATCTCCACGTTTTAGACCTCCCGGAGTCCGAAAAACACAATTTTGGAATTATGTCTGTCTGTGTGTTTGTATGTCTGAACACGATAGCTCGAAAACTATTAGAGCTACGGGGATGAAATTTGGTATGTGGTCTTTAAACATAATTTGTAGGTTTCTATCAAATTTTGAACAAAATCCGTCAGCGGGAAGTCTGTCTATCTGTATGTCCGAAGTCATGTGAACACTATAACTAAAAAACTTGAATAGCTAGATGGACAAAATTTCGTACACAATTTTATCGTCATGAATGTAGGTCCGTATAAAATTTTGGGCCAAATCCGTCAACGGGCTGACTGTCTGTCGGTCTGTATAATCGCATACTTGTTCTTCTCCATGCGCATGCGTTCTGGTACAATGCCTGTGCAAAGAAGGGACGCTCCGAAAACTTGGCAGTTTGTGGAGAAGCAAACATTTAGGGCGTCTCGCCAGGTCCTGTTGCGCAAAAAAATGCGCAAGGGATTTTATTTGTTTTGATCCTTCAAACCACGCGTGGTTCTAACTTTGGTTAACTTGCGACGGAAGTTTATTTGGCGTCTTTTATTATTCTAGCTTGTATGAACTGTATTTTTCTATAAGTATGCTATGATGGTTCTATACATCCTATTTAATTTTTATTGTGCTTTCATAATTGATCTTTATCAAACATGTTATGAAGGAATTACCCTCTTAAAGAATTTGAACTGTATTAAACATTTTGCAGCTTATACATCATTGTTCAATGTATTGATTATAAAGGAAGGATTACGCCACTTTGTCCTTGAGACGGTAAGAGCGGAAAATCGGTTCGCATCTAATCTCTACGCATCTCTTTGAATTTGATTCTTTACTTAAATATTTTACAATCACTATAATCTACAATGAGAAACCTTCTGATAGTCATTGGATTCTGGGTTACAGTAGGTTGGAATTCTTTTATCCACGCGGGGGGAAGGGAAATAGAACCTTTTTGGGAAAGTATACGAGAAAGTTTAGGGGAGACTACTCCCGCTGGTTACTTTCTCGTATACGAACTATACAAAGAGAAAGTATTGTAATCGTCAAAAAATTCGAACTCGAAATTTTGATGAATCTCCACATTTTAGACCTCCCTGATTCCGAAAAACACAATTTTGGAATTATGTCTGTCTGTATGTCTGTGAACACGATAACTCGAAAACTATTAGAGCTACGGAGATGAAATTTGGTATGTGGTCTTTACAAATAATTTGTAGGTTTCTATCAAATTGTGGACAAAATCCGTCAACGGGAAGTCTGTCTATCTGTATGTCCGAAGTCATGCGAACACTATAACTCAAAAACTTGAATAGCTAGATGGATAAAATTTAGTACACAGTTTTATCGTCATGAACGTAGGTCCGTATAAAATTTTGGACCAAATCCGTCAACGGGCTGATTGTCTGTCGGTCTGTATAATCGTAAACTTGTAAAAATTATATCTCATAAGCCCTTTGACTTAAATAAATAAAACTTGGTATCACGTATGCTAACATTAATTATTGATCTGTGCCCAAATTTCGTTCAAATCGGTTAAAAAACAGGTGTTCAAATTGCATATTTAGTTCAAAACGCACATTGCAACTGTGTGTTGGCGAGAGTCAATAGTTGGCTTTTGAGCTTGGCGGTCCACCAAGGAAATTGTAATTTAGGACGCGCTTCGGAAATTATGGCAACCCCCTGAACCCGACTGACATTCTCCAGATGGAAGGTATGGTGAAATCTTGCGTGTTATTTGTACTACGATTTCGTTTTCAAAAATTTTAAATAAAGTTGTGATACCTGAGCGCGCTTAAAAATTTAGAACTTACGCAATTTTTTTAATTGTTAACTTTTTCCTTTTACACATAATCATAAAAATGGACACAGGTCATTTTAAAATTATAATGACTCAGAGTTTAGGAAGCAAACCGGACAAATAGTATACGGGACGTATGGCAACCCTAGTTAGAGGGAAAATGACACCTTTTTGGGAAGTATACGAGAAAGTTTAGGGGAGACCACTCCCGCTGGTTTCTGAAGCATTACATGTCGAGTAAAAAGAAAACGTCACTCCTTATGACTATGGAAGAGTTTTCTGGTTTGTTTATTTTAGATTTACAGACCGTTTTCTGGTAACCCTCCGATTCAAGAAATCGCCAAATCCATTTGGATACTGTATCAAACGGCAAGTTCGAATCAGTTCTTTCTTTAGTGCACAAGGATTGAATTCTGTGTTCTTTGAGTTCGTGTAATCCTTTTTATTTAAAGTGGTTAAAAAAAAGGCTCTTTAAATGGCTGAATTCCAAACAGAACGATTGTAATCGGCTATATCGCCTGGCTAAAAACTTAACCACCAAACAAGCCCTATAAGTCGCCACAAAAGTGCGATAACGAAAAATTATGGCAGCCTTTTCACAAAATTAGGCTCTTATTGTAAGTAAACATTGAGAGCTACAGCAATAGGAACATGGAATTTAATATTTTGGAAGTATCCTTAACCTTCCATTCAAAGTAATCTTCCATTAGAAAACTCTACTTTAAACATTAATTAACATCTTCAAACAGAGTGTTGAAATTTTGAAGATTCCCATTGATTTCGCATTATCACGATGGTTATGGTGGAACTTCTACTTTAATGCAAATAAGCAGAACAGAAAACTCGTGCATTTACTATGCAAAACTCTCGATTCAATTAATAAAAAGTGGTTTATCTTTTTTGTCATCACCAGTTCAAGAAAATATTTTTTGAACAGTAATCAAAGTATTTTATAAACGTATATTAATTAAATAAAGGTTAAGGCGTTCTACTGAAAATCTTCCAGATCAACCCTCATTACATGTAGGTACGGGACCGGACGTTAGAACGAATCAGTCAGCTTACGCACTACACAGTGGTTTTATGTCTCTCAATGTTTGTTGTTTTATTTTCAAAATACCCACACCGAAAATTGGCTAATGTTCAAATAGCTACCACATTCCAGCTCTGTATCAACAGTTGGTTGTGAAAGTGAGGTATAATGAGAATAAAATAGGGCATCAGATATCCAACAGTTTTATGGTTAAAAAGTCATTGGAAGTTCGGCCTGCCTTATCACAGAGATGGAAGGCACATATTGACACTTTGACGGCTGTTAGGTCAAGATTACGTTTTATTCAGTATGAGTGGTTTCGTTGGAACTGTAAAATTATGTTTGGAAAGCCTAAAGAATAATACATAGAGCAGTGGCGAATCCGGGGGGGGCTACAGCCCCCTCCCCGAGCCAAACCAGAATTCTTGATATTATTTAAAATCATTAAAACTGTTTTTTCTTAATTTCCCTCTTTAAAAAAATAATAAAAACGTTTCAACATTG